>JAYKAV010000083.1:72323-214552 GCA_035582835.1 Phoebastria nigripes | reverse complement strand
TACCTCCAGGGATGGTGACTCAACCACTTCCCTGGGCAGCCTGTTCCAATGCTTGACAACCCTTTCGGTGAAGAAATTTTTCCTAATATCCAATCTAAACCTCCCCTGGTGCAACTTGAGGCTGTTTCCTCTCGTCCTAAGAGCCCAAACATAAAGATATGTCATCAAAGCATGAAGCTAATGAATCAGCTGAAGAACCCAGGTCAGAAAGCTCTGGAAAAAGTAAGAAAAGTGGCAAAAAAAGGAAAATATAGAAAGGGCTGGGGGTGCACAGCTTGTGTAGGAGATGCTGGGGAAAAGCCTTATACAGACCTAACTGGGGCTGAAATGGAAAGAGGTGCTCAAGGGAGAATGACAATGATGGCTTTAAGAAAGAAGTGATATCAGAGCTAAGGATAAACCCTCTGATGGTGAGATCAGCTGGGGCCAGGATGAGCACCTTGTTCCTGTGATTAAACACTTGAGAACGAGCCAGAAGGACAGCGTGTACCTGGGTCAAGGGCAAAGCTGACACAGCCCTGGGACCGGGCAAGAACACTGAGGCTCCAGCCCTCGTCCCTCACAGTTACTGTGGCTCCAAGGGATGGCAGCACCGTGATGAAGGCTCCCCTCCCAGCAGCTGAGAAGCCAGCAGAGCATTTTCTGCAATGGCAGACAAAAACAAGAACCCAGGCATAAGCCTTTGCAATGCAACTGCTCAGCTCGGAGGCACAGCTCACATTGGCGATCTAAATCCAACTGATGTGTCTCACTAAATGCCTCATTTGCAGATATCCTGGTCTGCAAGCACCCTTTGAGGAACTGGCCATATTTATTTGAGATTCACTGGGGGTCACTAGCTCTGTGAAACCACATCTGACTCAGGAAGCCCCAACACTGAAGTAGCTGAGGATGGCAGAGTAGTACGGAGACAGGAGTATCATATATGTTTGCTCTGTTTTTCCTCTACCTCAGGGCTCTGCTTACGTCTGCTGTTTTTTTTGTTGGTTTTTTTTTTCCAGGCTCCTACCCCCAGTAGAGCATGGGTACTGCATCCTGCAGCCAGCTCTAGGGAAGAGCATCTCTTGGGTAAGAGTCAGCCACCCACCAGCTGCAGCAGCAGCTTGGTGGGGTTGGGGTGGCTGGAGAGGAGCAGAGGAGCCCCCATTGCGCCTGCTGCCACTGCTTGTAGCTGAGCAGAGAGGGGGAGCAGGTGAAGCTCAAATCAAAGCAGAGACCTGAGGCAGAGTATGGTCACGTGCATGCTCCAGGTCATGGATGATATAGTCAGATGCAAGCCACCGTGTCAGGTTGAAGCCCTGTACACAGGGTCCTTGCATGGCCTGGGTGCTCAGCTGGGTCCAGGAGGTCACCCAGGCTAGTGGCAGCCACAGCAGCATTGTCCCCCACTGTCCCCACATTACCAGGACACGGCTCCAGAACCAGGCTAGAGGGGCCATCATGCCCATAATAGCCACTTTTAACTACAATGTGCCTCTTTTTCTGTTAGAGGACAGTCCTGACTCTTAAGCCTCGCTAGGCTAACATTTGGCCTACACTAACATGGGGCTGCCTGTGGCCGCAGGACCCTGTACACCCCCAACAGCTCTAACACCACCAGTAAGAGAGAACAAGTCTAACAGTGTCCCAAAAGCCCAGGCACGGCTTCTGTGGAAGCAATAGGGCAAAGGTATCTCCCTTTCCTCCCTTTACCCACAGTGCAAGAGGACAGAGCCACAACATGTTGGGACATTTCAACAGTGAAGTCATCCACAGCCCATAAAAAAGCTGTAGAAGAAGAATCAAACCCACCCATTTTCTGAGCTGATTCCTTGTTCTCCAGAACAGAGATTGGCAAAACCTGTCAATCTGGTTAACCAGGTAAGGAAACATAAGACAGCAACCCTAACCATACCATGCACGGATTGGTACGCCTGTCCCAAAGGGTGAAAGCAAGAGGAGTCTCACAGCTTGCTTGCTGGCTACAGGCTGAAGAAGCTTTTGATGGTCATTTGTCTCAGCTGTGATTGCACAAATTAATAAACCAGCCAGGTGGTGGGAGGTCAGTATAAGTCTAATTGCAACTCCTGATTAGGATCTTCCCAACAGCCCACAAGGCACCCCCTCAGCTGTGTTCCCCCTGCAGCGCTTCACCACCTAACCCCAGGCCGGAGAGGAGAGGAGATAAGATAAGATAAGATATTGTCTCTCCCCACCTATTGCTGATTTGGGCTCAGTGCTTGAAACAGGAGCTGGGGAGGGAGGGCTGGTGGCACCCAGATGGTTCAAAGGAGCACAGCCATACCTGTTGCCTACATGGGAGCTCACAGTCCCGAGGGTTTGTCGGCGAGGAAGTTAGTGCGTGCCTGGAAGAGCAGCGTGCCTGTAACAGGGTGCTAATTGTCACACATTAATTTCCCATGAGGACTTTTCTGTGCAGAGCTGTGTATTTACTTTGGGAGTGATGTTGCTGTTACTAACGGGGCACCAGCAATGGGGCAAGGGGGAAGCATACCCCAAAACGGAGCTCCGGCAGAGACTCACGGGGGGCTGCGATAGCAGTGGGCTCCCCYGGGGTAAAGGGGGTCTCCAACAGCATGGTGCCACCACTGGCTCCGAGGTGGCTACGCTGAGCCCTGTCCTTGCTCCTGTCCCCAGCCATGGGCTCCCTCCTACCTCTGGCCAGCACCAGACCTGCCCTGCCTGAAAAGACCCTTAAGGGGTTAGTTTCCAGCCAGATGAGTCCCTTAAGGGGAGAGCTCCTGTCGGCAAAGGATTTGGGAACCAGGGAAGAGAAGTTGAAGGCTGGAAATAATATCAATGTAATAACATAAAACTGGGGCTTAATTGTTTTCTTCTATGGCTAAAAAAGATGGTATTTAACATGTTATCGCACATGTACAACACCACCATAGTGAAAATACACACAATCAAATTACTGACTATTATCAAATTATGTAACTTTGTTTTTCAAGAGATCAAGACATTTAAAGGGACATTTTATTTTACCTTTGATCCTACACCATTTATGGCAACAATGACATTAACACTGATGAATTTTTTGTACCCTGGCCAGCATATACCTTTCCAATTGAAATACTTGCCAGGGAATCCAGCTGCTTTTCAGGCATCCTCGAATGAAGATGGATTTGCATATGTCCTGGTTTCAGCTGGGATGGAGTTAATTTTCTTCCTAGTAGTTGGTATAGTGCTGTGTTTTGGATTTAGTAGGAGAATAATGTTGATAACACACTGATGTTTTTAGTTGTTGCTAAGTAGTCTACTAGTCAAGGACTTTTCAGCTTCCCATGCTCTGCCAGGTGCACAAGAAGCTGGGAGGGAGCATAGCCAGGACAGCTARCCCAACTGGCCAATGGGGTATTCCATACCATGTGACATCATGCTCAGTATATAAAGCTGGGGGAAGAAGAAGGAAGGGGGGGATGTTTGGAGTGATGGYGTTTGTCTTCCCAAGTMACTGTTACGTGTRATGGAGCCCTGCTTTCCTGGAGATGGCTGAACACCTGCCTGCCGGTGGGAAGTAGTGAAGGAATTTCCTTGTTTTGCTTTGCTTGCGTGCATGGCTTTTGCTTTACCTATTAAACTGTCTTTATCTCAACCCATGAGTTTTCTCACTTTTACCCTTCTGGTTCTCTCCCCCATCCCACCAGGGGGGAGTGAGTGAGCGGCGGTGTGGTGCTTAGTTGCTGGCTGGGGTTAAACCATGACAGCATACATGTTAGCATGTTGAACGAGCTTTCTTTTCTGGCATTAATGATCAGCAATATGTCATCTTCAAGCAATCAAGACAACAGCAACTACTTAATCCACTGGTGGATGATGTAAAAAGTAAGTCCTTATTAGATATTCACAGTCCTTATTAGACATTCATATTTCAACCTCCTCTTCAGTGATTTGCTCCAACATGTGACTTAGTTAACATCTGCCAGCAGCAGAGTTTGTTTGCTAAGAGAGTTCCAGGCTGGCAGCTGAGGCAGACCAGTTTACCAGTTTTAACTGGTCCCTTAAGATAAAGCCAATGCTGCCATGGGCTGGTGTCAATAGACAATGAATGTGTAAGAGGAGGGCCAGTCTTTTAATACAATATTAATATCCACGCATTTTTCTTATTGTTAATGGCAGTGGTTAGGACCCTTGAAATGGAATAGAAATTCAGCATTTCAGGGATCACTTCTAAGTGTGCACTCAAGTAATTTGTGTCCACTCTTGTCCCTTGGAGAACCGGCCTGACCTCAGGTCTCTGGTAACCTGACTTAACAGGCCTGAAATTCTCTGTCTCTTCTAAATGGCCTTCTGGTTTGCTGCTTTCTATAAAAAGAGCCCCCTCTTCCATACAGCTGAAGCTTGGGGTTGGTGATGAAGGTCCCAAGTCCTGGGAAGCACAAGTGACTGCCTTTTGCGTCACACTGGAATTTGTGAATGAAGCAATGAAGGGAATGGGAATTTATAAGCTTCCTTTAAAAGCCTAATTTTGTGGGCAAAAAAAGGGAGCCAGACAAAGCCAACCTGGAGATGAGGCATCCATGGATTGCAGGTGGTAGGCTGATCTGGGGGATTTTGGAAGACAAAGATTCATTCAGTCCTTTACTCACCCACTCCTTCCCTCCGGCTACCACTGCTCCCATCTGGGCACCTCTGGCACAGGAAGTCTCCTTAAAACAGACTACAAGACACTTGGAAACAGGAGATGTGTAATGGGTAAAGGGATTCATTTTTGCCCTTGATTACATTTATTCTTAAAAATATGACTTTATCACTTTCCCACCCTCTCTTCCCATTCAGTCAATTACTAGCCAAGTCCCACCGGCAGGAAACAAGATCTTATCGTGAAAAGTAGTAGTCATGGCTGAATAAGACCTGCCTTGGAAATGGGCAGATGCAGCCAAATCAGAAAAATGAAAAATAAACGTGTTACCAATAGGCCCAAGACAAAAAGCTAGGCTGTGGCTACAAACTTTCCCCATGGTGGGAAGGATTTGCATGCAGGTATTTCTTTCAATCATCACACAGATGCAGCAGCTCTGTTTATGCCAGAGGTCTTTGAAGCCTGAAGATCCAGACAACCTCATTTACCACCTTTTCTTAAATTGAAGTGATCTGGAACTGACTGAACCCTCATTACAATTTTTGGCATCCTGTCTCTGAGACGTGTGACCTCACTCCATCAATGCCATTCTCTTCTGTTGCAGGATTTTTCCTGTGTGTGCAAAGCACATGTCATTTCTAATGAGCCCAGGTGTCGTGTTCTTATCAGTGCCAGCTTCTGCCTCCTCTTTCCAGTCCCTTATTGTGAAGCATGACACATTGCATAAGGAAGAGCCCAGAAAGCCATGCCCTGCAGCACCAAGAGACATGCTCCCAGCTTTCCAAATGATGCTCATCTTTCCCATTACTTTCCAATCCAACATTATTCATTGTGTGATAAGCATCATAAAATAAAGGTACTCCCAGATGAGTGTGTCACACAGCACTAAGAAGAGCATGTTTGCTCAAAACCTGCATTGGTTTGGGCAGATTTTCTAGTCAACAATCACTTTCAGAAAGCAAAAACTGTTGTTGTGTTTGCCTGGTTGTTTTTAAGAGCTGAAGAAAATACATTCTTTGTTCTTGCATTTTCTTACACATTCATGAGGAAATGCGTCCATTGCCCAAGGTAGGGCGGGCCCCCAGGCAAAACAACTGTTTGACAAGCTGTAATACTGTGGGATGTTCAAATATTACAGCAAACATCTGATAAATACTCAGAAACAGCAAACAATGAATGGCAGGGGGAGAGATCCAAGCAAACCTTCACAGTACCCAGCATGGAGGCACCTGCAGTAGCTCAGCACGAGCTGGTACAGCTTGTGGCACAGCACTGTGTGGAGACATCAGCTCAGCTCCTGCAAACAGGTTGGGTGTGGGGGTGCCCTGCTGACCTCCAGGATCCAGAGCAAAGGGTGCTGCTCTAGATGCTCACACAGGAGCCTGCCATCTGGTTACACCAGTGATCAGGGGGTCAGAAACCAGTGGCAGCTGCTGGTGGCCAGTGTCCAGAGCTGTGTATGAAACAAGACAAATTACTTTGTCATTGTTTGCCCTCAACTGGGCAGACTGGAAAGAACCAAGCAGAAGCAATGAGCAGAAAAAGATGAGCGACCTTGCAAGGGACGATCAAACTCTTCCATGGATGCCATGCTCCTACCTACTCAGCCCAAAAGGACGTGAACTGGAGTTTCTCACTCCCTAACAAATACCCTGGTTGTGGGGATAAAAACAATTCTGGCAAGAAGCTCTCTTCAGGGTAATATATGATAATAAATATATTTTCACACACAGGCACTCACTCTGCTACACCAACCAAAAAGCAACTGGTTTCAGCAAGTCAGGAGACTAGGCTACAAGATGTCTTGGGGTCCTTTGCAAACTGTTTGTTTATTTGAAATCGAAGTTTTACTACAAGAATATGTCCCAATAAAAAGATTCTTAACATATCAGTGACATAGATGCAAACACCCACCCCCCCCCCCCAATATGGTCTTTAATTGGTCTTCCCCACATCTTCAAACCTGGGATATTATAAATATACCTAATAGGGGTGATATACTGATAAATGGATGGGTTTGTGTGTCTATTAGGCCTCAAGAAATCATCTGGGAAACCACAAGATTTTAATGAGCCTGCCCCAGAGACATTAGGTTTTATGGAAACAGATTAAAGAATTTTACTTAACAACTTAATCATGCAGTATAATGAGTAAATAAAAAATAATGCCATACAGATAAGACATGGGAAATTCCAGTGCTAGTGATATGAAATGTATGGAAATGATAATTAGGTGGCTACAGAATGAAAATAAAAACAAATGTGAGAGAAGAAAGGCAGATATGTAAAACAGGGATTATAAGATTATTAAAAGACTAGAGCAGTTCCACATTAGAGCAAAAAGTCCTCCCTAACATAACTTTTTTCAAGAAAGTTTTTGTCATCTTCATATTTGAACTTTTGCATGAGTGTAGAGTGAAAGATTGAGGAATACAACTGAGATCCAGATCTCTGCATTGTCTTAATCAGTGCTTTAAAATATCTATATAAAGTCATCAAATACGACCATCACATTTTATCTCAGTTTAAGGAAAGCCAAAATTACATTCACTGGTTACATGGAAAAACCATAGTGTGAGGTTCAAAAATAAATACTGTGGCGCACTGGTGCTGCCTCCTGGGAAAGGCTCTAGGGCAGATTTTGGGGCTACAGGAGGGGACATATTGCCAGGAAGGACCTTGGTGAGACCATGGGAGCAATATTCCTCCTCTCCATGGCAGGACCTTCTCAAAGTCACAATCTCAGGGAAGACCTGCTGACAATGCACAGATGTCCGGTGTCTCTTGGGCCATGCCTGGATGAGAGCAAGCCAATAATGCAACTAGTGGAAAGACTGCCCTTTCTATTCTTTCTCTTCATTAACCAAACTGATGAAACTAGGAAGTAATGTCTTTTGGATCTAGAGAGAGATTCAGTTTCACTTCAAAGGAGTGTTTTAACACTTTCTCCTTGTTTTAACACTTTCTCCTTTTTTAAGTTTTGACCAATTGTGAAGTGAAACAATTCTTTTGTAAAATAGCCTCCAGTTACCTTCTCAGCTGTCCTGTCCAATGCCACTCCAGCATACACCAGCTCTACGTTTCTTCATGAATGGAAAACACATTTCCCCTCTGGGACTTCTACCTGATGCCGATGACAACTCATGTACTGGAAAGTCTGCAGCAAGCAGTGGGGAGCTCTGAGCAAGCACTCTGAAAAGCAGAATATATTGGGATTTCTATATCTCCTGGAGAAGCCCTCCAGGCCCCCTTGGTGGAAAGGCAGAGCCCATCCAGGTCAGTCTCCTAGTGACATGTAATCAAGCCCTAAAACTGTGTAGAGTAAAGGCAAACGAGGAAAAATGTAATGAACGAGGTTCAGCTTCTGTCTTCGGCCTGGGGATACAGACAGTTAAAAGAAAGGAATTACAAGGGCTGGGCAAAGGGGACTGGTGTATTATCCCCTTTCTCTTGCAAAAGGAAGTGTTCACTGGAGGAAAAGATGAGCTTCAACAGGGCAGTCACACATGTCTCATGGGATGATGGCACTTTGGGAGCTGTGGCCATGGACAGAGTGTTAGAAATTATCATCGTGACCCTCTTGCCAGGCAGATCAGGGAACAGGATCGGTGCAGACCAGCCAACAAAATACAGGCAATTGAGTGGCCCAACACTGCAGATCCAGTAGTTGAGCTTGTGCTGTGGGTCACAGCTCAGATCATCAGGGCAGGGGGCAATTTCTGAGGACTTGTCTCTGATTAGAATGAACACTGAGAAATGCTGCTTCTCTCATTCCCGCTTGCCTGCCTGACTCAGACACGGGAGTTCAGTTTAATACAAGTGGGCAAAAAGCTCAGAAAATGTTGGCATGAAGCACCACCACTTTGTGATCTGTTAATTACGGGCGCATCTGCACTTTGAAGGAGTAGTCTGAATACAGTTGCATCCTTAGAAAAAAGTATGACATCAGTGGTGAAAAATTTGCACATGCAGCTCCATGTGCAGAGGCAAAAGAGGATGCAAACAAAGATGAAAGCGAAGATGAAGCTAGGGCTTTGAGAAAGACTTATACACTCTTCCTATCAGACGTCCCAAGACTGAATGGAGAAATAGATGAAGCATAGACTCTGCACACACCAGCAATGAGATCTGGACTCCCGAACCCTGTCAGTTTTGTGGCTGAAGATCAAGGGAGGTGCTCAGTTTTGGGGACAGCACAGTGATGGAGATGGTATTGAGATAGGGCTCAAATGTTGGTATCTGCTACATGCTCCCCTCGAGATGTTATGCTAAGCTGCTGTTATGGGTTTGCTGTAGTTCCTGTGTCAGCTCTGACAGCGACATGAGGATTTTTCAGATACTGCAGGGCATTTCAAATGGTACCTAAATGCATGGGTCTGAGCCTGCAAGCTGAATCCCATCTGAGGAGCCTGTGCATTGCATTATCCCTGGAAGCCCTACAATGTTCCACGTTTCAGGTGATCCAAAGTTATTAAACCCACAGATTCACAAGACGCTATGATAGTGCTTTGCCTTATAGAATCCCTAGGGAAATATAACTGCAACAAGATCCAGTTATGCCAGCACTGTATGTATGCATAGAAAGAGGCAACACCAGGTCCTAAATACTTTAGTGAAGAGACCTGAACACAGAGAGCTAAGTGACTTGCTCATGGTCTCACAGACAGCATAAGTGCCCTGCCAAAAGCGATCCTGCAAAGGATCTGCTGCCTGTACTTACATCACTCAGTCCCCATGACAGTCCCATTGTGGTGACAACCCCACGTGGCAGGGTTAGAGACAGCAAGAAGTCTCTCCTGCTCTGAAAGCAATGTGCAAGTGAGACAAGACACACAGCATCATGCTAGAGTTGCTCCAGCTACTCTGATCTAAACATATCTCCTGTTATACCACCTGTTGCTAAGGGAATAGCTTTTGTGTTCCACATGGGTTTGCATCCATCAAGACCTGCTATATATGAACCAGGTGGAAAATAGCTGTGGGAATACAGGTCTTGATCTGCCTTTTGTCTGTGCCAGGGAGTAGCTATTTCCTGCCATACTGGCCTGTCAGAGCTGAGTTGTTCTTGAGGATGGAGCTGGGTAAGCAGAAAGCCAGTGCCTTCTCCATATGCATCCAAGGGTTCAAGAGGGCTCCTAGTACCAGAAAAAGAAGCTGTAGCCACATGAAGCAAAGCTCTGGTGCAGCAGAAGTTGACACTGATGGCAGAAATGTATTCCAAGGATTACCTCTGACCTGGCAGGCTTTGTTCTGGATCAGACCCAGCATGGTCTGTACTAGCTCAAATCAGATGTCATCTGACTGCACTAAGCCCATATAGTATCACACCATGGCAGTTAAACCAAGATCACCACTTCCTTCTCCCATATTGTCTGCTCTGTGTGTCCTCCTCCTTCTCCTTCTCCTTCCTCCTCCTTCTTCTCCCTTGTGCCACTGCCAGTGCTTTTGTGCTCCCCAGCAAGGCAGTTCAGGGGGTGGATCCATCTAACACTCACCCAGCAATGAAGAGGAAGAGGGCAATRTGGTCAGGCCATGTGGCCAAGCTGGCAGGGACCAAGAGGACAAGGTGGCAGCAGCCCACATTTGGCTTGGCTGACGTTGGCAGGGAATTACACACTAACTCYGTCTTCAATGTAGTGTGTGTGCTTGGTCAGGCATGTGTGAAAACATACCTGCTGCCTAAAGTCTGTATTATGCACCCTGGCTAATTGAATTTAAGTTTATTCAGGACTCAAACCTGTTTTGGTTCAAATCCATGTTGTGACATGACCCAGCAGCATATGGACCTGGTACTGAGGGTTACGGAAGCAAAAGCCCCATCTCCATCATTCACACAGTCCCTGGCTCTTTTGCTGGGACATTTTGAAGGGTCCCAGGTTCATCTTTTGGGATGTGGGCACACCTCCATCATGGACAGAACTCAGTGGCCCTCCTGCAAGGGAAGCTAAGAAATGAATTCCGCATCACGTGGGGCTGAACTGAGGTCACTCAATACTTAGAAACTCAAATATGTCATAGGGCTCTTATGACACCCCCATGCCAGGAATGAACTGGTGATTCAGATTTTCTAGAACTTCCTATGCCCCAGGCTGCCCAGAGTTTGGCTTTCTATACATTCAAAGCTAAGAACATGATACTTAAGCTTGTCACCAATAACACAATGTGCATAGGACACAGAATTCCTCTCCTCTGCTGGGCTGACATTCATACCAAGATGAAAAAGGCTCTTCCTTCTCCTTTTGCTCCCCACCATGGACCCATAGTGTCACAGCCAAACGAAACTGCTTCTTTCTCTTACAGACTAAAGAATAAACCACAACCCTCTGCAGATAGAGGAACTGGTTTCCACCAAGGAGGATGAAGAAAATCTGCATAAAACCAAAGCTAGGATTAAAACACAGTAATCTTGGACAATAGGCCAGTGCCTACTGATCCAAAGCGCCTTTGGCCCCAAAGGAAATGGCTGTCTAACTAAGGTTGCTAAAAGGGAGGCATGTGCACAGCTCACATGTGCTCTCTGCCAAGGTTACAGCTGGCAAGAGCACACTTTGCCAAGAGCAGCCTGCTGGCAAAGCCCCATGTTTTCCACAGCCTAGAAGCACATGTCTCTCCTCATTACAGAGATACCTTCCACCACCAGCGGGCTGCTCCTGCCGTTTCGAGAGCCCCCACCCAGGCACACTAACCCCTCTAGAGTTAGCCTCTGCTTCCACTAGAAAAGGGACCTGAGTCCCTTATGCAGTAATTAACAATCTCTCAAAGCCAGAGATGCTTTTGTCCCCATTTCAGCCTAGAGCACAGATGCAAGACTCGACTAGCCTAGAACTTTAACAAGGCATCATTACTACCAAGTTATGTGACTACTTAACATTCTGTATGCATAACTGGATGAAACCAGCTCTCCCCCCTCTCTTCTTTCTCCTTCATCCAATCTCCCCAATTATCTTCATCTATTGAAGCCAAGATCCTTTCAGTACTTCCAGCTTGCCAGGGAGAGCTGCCCCAGCTTGCTAGCTGAATTATAACACACCCTCCAAATAAGACTCTGGCTCAGAAATCACTTAACTGAGGATATCCCTTAAGTGCATAACAAGGAAAGCACGGTTGGATAAGTAACTGATTCAATTTGGATTGAAATGAAAAAATCTAGTCGGGTCCTACTCTCAGTTTTCTCCTCCTGTACTTGCACAGACTGCAGCAGGTCTGTTCTCAGGGCTCAGAGATGAGTTGAAGGCTCTGGGCTAACTTTCCTGCAGAGGTTGACTGGCTTAGGGTCACCACCTGGGATTCACAAGCAGCTATTCTCTTATTGCTAACAGAGAGCTGGGAGAGGGAACCCCAGGACTGCACGGGTGGAAAGGATTCTTCTTCTTGGGGCTTATCTGAAGGGCTGTTTTGCAGTGGGATGATGCTCAGGCTTTCAGGACTTGACTATAAGCTGTAAGGTTGGGAATAACCCCAAGGCACAGCTTAGACATGATTTTCAGAAAGGAGAGGGGGTTCCTGTCAACTGAGGAAAGGGATGACCAACAGGGAGCCAGGTGCCTCACAGGGGAGAAAATGGGAAGATGTCAGCATTGCAAGAAAGTTGAGGAGATCTCCAATTTTCTGTTCAGTAGGGGAATTGTAGTGGTACAATTCTTCACTCCAAAGATAAGGGAAGGTAAGCTGCATCCATCTGTGCCTCCATGCAGCACCCAGAGTAGCTAAAAGCAAAGATGGGAACCCAGTATTGAGCAGCTGTCACTGCCCTCTTGCCCTGTGCCTTGACTTATCTGGGTCTGTAGGATCTCTGACAAATCTTTCGCTAAATGCACGTGCAGCACCTGGCACAGAGGAACCTGGAGCCCAGCAAGACTGCCAATTTATTAAGAAAAATAATAAACATAGCCGATATGATCTCGAAGAATGCAGAGCAGAGAGAGCAAGCCTCTGCCAGGGCAGGGACCTTTCCTTCTGCRCTTCAAGGGAGATCTTCAGCAAAAACAACCCATTTCAGTTTGCTTAATGCATGGGGAGGAAGGACTGTACAGGAATATGCAATACAGGAGCAAGTGTCAGCTTAGCCATGTTTAAGACAGGACAGATCTTCTTGTCCCTCTGACATGCCTATCTCCAGCTATCCTAGCAGTATTTCTGCTTTTCCTCTGCAGATAACATGTTTGAATACTTTAAGATGGACACAGGATGTAAATGGTGTCAGCTCTGTAATGCAGAGTCTGCACCAATAGCCACGTTACAAAAGTGTTGTATGCTCACATTATTGCTGACCTCCCACCAGTGGTGGCAAGTAGAATACCTTCCTTTTTCCCTAGGAGGGACAGCAAGCACATGGAAACAAAAGTCCATGGTCCATATAACACCTACAAACAAGGTCTGGAGAGATCATAGGGGTCTCCCTCATGAGGTTTGTGAAGAGTTTTGCAGACAGAATTGTGGCATCCCTCATGGCACCATCCACGATGTAATCCTTCATGACATCACCCTTCTAGAAGAAGAACAGCCCAAGGTTTCTTTCCATACATTCAGGCTGGCACARGTCGGAGCGGGAAACTGCATCAGCACTTCCTGGGGCAGGGGAGGAGGGCTTTTCCCCAAACATTGATTCTCAATGGATTTCCATCTCTACTTCTTAATCTTCTTTCTGTGCATTCGATTCCCACCGCTTATCTACCCTGGGGGCATTCACTTGAGTGTTGCCACTCTATTAAATGTGAACTGAATTAGGCAGAAGGCAATTATCTGTGCTGGAACTTTCCCAGGGTATCAGAGCTAACATCCTCAGCAATATCTGACGAGATCTTTACAGACCATAAGCAACAGAGGCATCATTTAAAGTGGTGGTGCTTCCCACACTGCTCCTTAATATGCTTTTGGGACACTGAAGGAAGAGTTAAATCACACCCCTCTTCATGACACAGTTGGGATTTTCTTTGAGATCTCTTTGAGTGCAGCTCTGCTGCTATGGCTTTTTATTCACAGGTGGCTGAAAACCAGTCCCCTGGCMTGAGCCATGTTTGGTGTGCAAACTGAGCACCCACATTACCATGCTGCTGAGTCTGTAGGCAAGGGTCCACCATCAGTGCAGGTACTGGTGAAGAATATTCCTGTCCTACCCTGACCTTACCGTCATATCTTACTACATTGTCAATGCCAGCCTGAATACGAGCCAACAATGTGCTCTCATCACAAATTAGGTAAACCACATACTGGGCTACCTTAGGACAGTTGTGGCAAGCAGACCGAGGGATTTACTGTCTCCACTGTTGGGCTCCCAGTTCAAAGGGGCCATCAAGAAACTGGAGAAGGAGCAGAGGAGGGCTGCCAAGATCAGGAGACAGAGCACATGTCCAACAAGCAGAGACTGAGGGAGCTGGGATTGTTTAGTCTGGTGAAGAGGAGGCTGAAAGGGAGATCTAATAGCAGCCAACAACTAGTTGAAGGGCAACTACAAAGACGGTGCAGACCAGCTCTTCTCAGCAGGGGCAGGTGGTATAACAAGGGGCAACAAACTGGAGTTTGGGAGGTTCAGGGTGGACATGAGGAAAAGCTTTTTAGGTGGGAGGGAGGACTAGCCCTGGGTCAGGTCACCAGAGATATCTCCATCCTTGGAGCTTTTCAAGACCCAGGTAAACAGAGCTACGGCCAGCCTGATGGAGTGTTGGGGATAGCCCAGCTAGTAAGGGCAGGAGGTTGGAGGGCAGATCTCCAGAGACCTCTTCGGACCAAAGCTCCTGTAGTACAGTCCTACCATCAGCTTTTCCAGCTTTCTGTGGGGCCACACAAGGGGTCAGGAAACTACTTTAATTAAAAAATAAGCCAGAAAATAATGACTTGTTTCAGACAGATCCATTCTAAGAGTTCCCATGCCAGACTGGGAACAGAGATGAGCGGTCTGTGGCAGATGGTGTCCAGGTTGCCACCACTACCAACAAAACATGTACAGGACCACTGGTAATCTAAGATACAATCTGTCTCAGAGAAGTTTATATTTTGGACTTAACACAGCTTTGTAGCTTCCCAGCTGAAGCAGTCTCATCTCCCTGTAGAATATAAGTGAAGGACTGCAGCCCTGAAAACCTAGGTTAGGGATCAGTCTCCCTCAGCCAAATCATCCTCGACTTACTGCTTGTCAGTCTCAATCCAGAGCTTGTAATGAGCCATGCGTGCGGGTATATGTGGGAGAACAAGAGTCCTGCCCCACCATATGATAACCATCCAGCATAAGTAATTTCACAGGGAAAAGACTGCCTCCTAATCAAGTCAGTAATGAAAGAGGTCATTTGCAGGGAGAGGGGGCAAGATTTGAATCTGAACAGAACTTCATACTGAATTTGGGTATAAAAGGAAGATAAATATTGAAATGTGCATTTGCTCCCATGAAGGGCAATTTAAGGCTGCAGAGTTTGCATAAGAAAAGCGCAACAGGACAGGTAGAGAAAGGGGTCCTGGGCTTGCTGTGGGATGCACAGCAAGAGTGACCATGCAGGCCAGCCTTAGGATGACTAGTACAAAGTGTTTTCTCCTATTCTTCCCTTCCTCCAGCATTTCAACTCTTCTGTTTGTTTTGCTTTCATAGACAAATTCTTTGTTTACTTTTCTTTAGCTTGGCTGGCATTGCAGTTCTTGTCAAATTAATTGCCACTCCAAGAAGACAATGCCAACAAGTGTGATAACACTCTCTCCTGCCCATGATATTACAATACTCCAGGAAACTAAAGGGTTATAGACTGTACTTCACTCACCTGCATGAACCACACTAGGGATAGATAATGGAGAGGGCATGTGAAAAAGACATGTTAGCCAGGAAAGCTCTTTGCAATGCAGCAGGGCAGCAGGGCGAGCCTCTGAGGTGCCCCGGGAAGGCTGTACTGTGAGTCTTACCTGCCTGTGCCTGTGCCCTGCAGTGGCCCTGACTTCATTTGGAACAGCATCAAGGTACAAAATGTGGGTTTCAGGTCTCACACACTTCCTCAGTTTAAGCCAATTGCTCTTCTTTTTTCCTCCTTTTGAATAATGKTGTTGCCTAACCCAGGAATAGTGGATCATTTGTAGGTTTTGTGAGTCCACAGCCAAAGAGATGGTGACAAATGATGTCTTGACAGATGGGACAGGCTTGGGCCACACAGTTATTGCAGCTCACCACAACTCGTTAAGCTGTAATATCTTGGTTGCTACTGTTCACGTGCCTGTAGTCCAGGGTGTACAAAGAGGGAAAGGAGAATCAGGAAATCTGAATTCTCATCACATCCCACATCTGCTACCAGACCAAAAGCATAAGACAACAGCAAGAAAGCTGCACCATATAGAGTTAATAACTGCTCCAGAAATATTTTTCCAAGCTAGATTCCCAAGGAATGAGTGAGCAGGGTTGGAAGAGCAAAAGTCAGTGGTAAATAAATGATGCCATACAAGTCCAGCAAAGCCTTTGCATGGTAGCACCCATCCTGGCTGCACTTTCAAGGACCTTGACACCTGTCGTGTCAAGGACTGAGCACAGAGCTGGAAGGATCTATCAGACATTGGGGTGATGGGGAGCTATTGCAGTCACCAGGATGTGTGATCACTTCCTCCAGCTGGTCAAACTCCATGTGTGAAGCCATCAGTCACCACAAAGGTGTTGGCTCCCAACCCCAGGTAGCCCAAGTAGCTGGTGCCATCACCTGCTGGTTCCTTCATCTTTTATCCCATGCTCCTCACTCCTGGGGGAATTTCCTCAAAGAAGACCCCCTGGAAACCTCACACCCCCTGTCCTTCACCTCCTTGCACCCCTCTGTGTTAAAACCGCTATTTGTCAGGCTGATCCTTAGGGTCTCACTCCCTTCTTCTCCCTCATAGGTCTTCATCCAGCTGTCAGTTCTTGTCTGGTATTGGCTGTAGACACTATGAAACAGGCATGTGTGCTGAAGCGCTGTGAGGCACAGGGGAGTCCACATCCATGATTAGGTCACTTATTCTCTATTATGGCAACAGAGAGGAGGAGGCAGGGAAGAAATGCACAAACACTATGGAAATGGGCTCTGGAGGAATCCCAAAGCCTCGCCAATGTCTACCAGTACAGACAGTCAACATTTTTGTTCAAATCACTTTTCAGCCAAATGTAGCCTTCTTAATAAATGGGAACCTTCTGCAAAAAGCTTAACTATGTCCACATCTCTGGAGCTCAGTGCAGAGGGAGCCAGGTGATGCCCCCCAGGGACAGTCACGTTAGGCAAACCACCAACACCTGCTAGCTTCCAGGTCTAGCCCATATAGCCTCCTACCAAGCCATGCTGGGACACAGACAGGGCTGGAAGACATCATGTGAGTCATCTCATAGCTGTCTCTGGTCCAGGCTCTGTATGCCACATTCATTTTCTACAAGACACTGGAACTGTAGCAGCTGATAGACCAAAAAATGCTCAAGCACCAGAGATGGAGCTGCTCCAAGAGGAAACCTGACCAGACCAAGAGGCAAAGAATACGAGGTGAGATCAGGTAAGAAAGTGAAAAACCAGAGGGTGAAGGGGAAGATGGCAGAGCACAAAGAAATAGCTGTCTCCTTACACCAGAGATCCCCATCCTCACTGAGCCATGGCCACAACTGTCAGCCAGTAACTAACCATAGGCATTGCTGTGTTTCCCCTTCTAGACCATGCATGCATCTTGTTACAGACCTGAGAAGGTCTTTTGGCCAAATTACCCTTGAGTTGTTGGGTGGGGGACACACCTGAAGGTGTTGCCCAAGCACCTGGAGCAGGAAGCCACAGGTTTTGTACCTTGGGCAGAAAGATTGAGCACCCTGGAGCTGCAGCTCTGCAGGCCATGGACCGAGGCATCYAGTAACAGGAAAAGTAGTATGGAATAAACACACACCACCACCCCAAGAAAAGTCTTTTTCTACTATAATTTTAGCTGAGAAAGGGATGTGGTTTATACCCATGGCTTTTGCTTACCTTGGGGACTTCTGTACTCTAACACTAATCATATGTTAACATAAATACTATCTAAAGTAAAGGTTTGCGTTACCCCAGCTGCACTCAAACACTTTGGACAACAAGCCCAGGAGAGCAACCCATCAACTCCATAGCTCCAAGTCCCTCAGGTGAACATTGCAGCAGGGCTTGGATGAGGAAGCAGCAGCAAGAAAATCACTTTCCTTCCCCACTCTGGGGCTTTGTTTTACTTCAGCATCCCCTGAGAGTTGGCCCCTTCCCAGTGTGATCTCTGCAGCGCCCTGATGATATGATTGTGTTTGCCTCATATCTGGAGAGGATCCATGTGATTCACCTACAGTTCCTCCAGGGCCTTGAAGCTTTGATCCTTGTCCTCATTGCTCGTTTTTGTTTTCTCACAAGAGAGAAAATAACAACGATGACTGACAAACATGCAAGATAAGGAGTCAACTCCATGGTCACCAAGTGCCAAGGATACAGGCTCAGGCATCTAACAGCACTGGGTGGTGAGCAGGTGGGTGCAATGCTGTGCCTGGATCTTACACCAGCATCTTCCATGAGCCAACTCTATTCCCTGGAACAGCGCACATTTTCCTYTGAAACCAGAAAGACCAACATAATTGTCTTCTCCTTCCCAGAAATGAGTAACAGCACAGAATCACAGACACTTTCTGAGCTGACTTACAGCAGTGAGTCAAGGTTTGGTGTTTGGGCCTGGTTTGCCCGAGGGGGAAAATGACACCCTGAAACAGCCAGAAGGCTCTGGGGACTGGAAGGGTTTGGTGCAGAGCAGAGGGGCAGGCTAATCAGCATAGATCCTTGCTTTTGTGTCTAAAAGTAAAATAAAGTCCTTAACTAATAAAATGAATAGAAGTCAGCCAGCAGTTTTAATTTGCAGAGCTGCTGAGAAGCTGCCATCATTAAATTTTCTTTCTTTTTTTTCCCCCCCTTTACTATCCCCTTACTATCCCCCCTTTTTTTCTTTTTTCTTTTATTTAATTTTTTTAAATAGGTGTATTTCCACATAGGGGAAAATAAGCAAGAACTGAGCTGCAGCAGTCAGCAGCTGAGTATGGAGAGGATTGTGTCTAACCAGACGTGTCTAACCAGATGGGAGCCCTGTGCAAGAACAGCCTGCTTAGCCAAAATAGGCTTTCTTCTCTGAAAAAAACAGTCATCTTTTCATCAGTTTTCATCAATTCAATTTTAAACAGGACAAGCTTTGAAAACCAAGATTGTTTCCAAAAATTACATATGTGTATCTATCTATATATATATCTTTCACAACTCTAGGATCCTGTTATCACAGGTGACTGCTTCCCAATACCATCCTAGGGGACTTATACAAGCATGATGTGATTACTTGGTCTTGCCAGTTCTCCATGACTTTAGGAGATCCAGTGTCCCTGACTGAAAATGAGCTTTTCTGTGCACAGCAGAGATCTGTTTTCTAATGGATTGCATGCATATGGAGTCTCTGTCATCCAATAAATGTCATGCTTACTACTGTCCCCCTCAGTGGGGTCAATAACACCATCTCAGTCCTCTATCCAGCCAGAGACTTTTATGAAATTTGTAGGAATTCATCACTCCTGCTGTATCTGCCACTCTTCCATGTTTGCCTGCAATCTGACAAGTAGTTCAAAGGTGTCAAGGGAACAGACAGACACACACACTCACCCTCTCGCACACCCAGGCTGCATGATCACATAGTCCTGGTCTCCTGGGGAAACCAGACAGAAGCGGATAATCATCTCTTCATTGTATGTCTCCAAGAGTAAAATTATCCCCTGCAGGAGAGATCACTTCTTGTGTGGGTAGATTTCCCTGCCTGCGGAGTGCTCATACACTAAAAACATGAGAAGAAGAGTATCATGTGAGCTCCGGATCCAAGGCAGAGATGAAGCTTGTTTTGAAGCTGATAGCTTGTTTGCACACAGATCACTCTTGAAGATTTTTCCTGGGTTTCCTTTGAAGAAGTGAAACAAAACCTCATAGGAAAAAATTACTGAGAATTGTCTGCTTATCTACCTGGTCTACAGCTGATGCTGCAAGGTATAGCCAAGAGCTCATCTGCAACCCAAACCTTCCCCCAGAGACACCTCTCTGCCCCCTTCGGCATGGGACATCTGTGATGCAAGAAGGGAAAAAAATAGGAGACCAAAGCTACTAGCAAGGGCATACATCATGAAAGAAGATCCCCCCCTCTTTTCATTCATTTCCTTGTTCATGCTTGCTCCTGGCTTTGAAATGGAGTTTCTCCGTGATGTGCTTCATGATGGTCCCAAATGTGCACAAGGGAAAGAGGATAAGGAAGGAAAAGGAGATGATACAGGAGAAAATAACAAAGGGTTTCCAACCTGCAAGTCCTCTCGAAGGACCCTGAGAGTGTCCTGCTGCTGTGCTTATACACRTGCAATACTTCCAGACGTGGTGACAGGGAGACAGATCTTCAGCAGGAATAAATGAGTTAGAAAGTGGTCTGGGGGCTGAGGGAATGTGGGAAATGTGTCAGGAAATAAAGATACTAGCACAAGAGCCGAAGTTCCTTCCAAAACACTGGGAGGGTGCAAAGTGACCGAGCTGCACACCAAGGGTGGAGAAAAAACAGCCTGAGGGCATTGGGTGAAGGAGGTCTGATCCCAGGCTCACATGGTGCCTCAGGCAAGGCCATGGCATGGTACATGGGTGGAGCAAAGGCAGGGACAGGCAGGCATCAGGGGACGGGAACTCACCTGCCTCTATCCCTTCATCTGTCTCCACCACAGAAAAGTCCCTCATGCTCCCCTGCCAGGTGAAATCCCCATTGACGGAGGCTTCAATGGGAGAGGAAGGGGAAGGATTTAGACAGATTTGCTCAAAGCTCAGCTAAAATGGCTGAAATGAGTTGCACTGTGTGGGAGGTGAGGAGACAGTGAGGACYGCCTCAGAGAGGAAGGTTTGGGCATGGTGGAAGGAGAATCCAGGTCAAGGTCAGAGACCATGGAGGGAGATGGAGGGAGAGGAGCAGGTGGAGGAACAGAGCCGGAAAGGTCCACGGGACAGCACACAGGCTGTGTCCCTGATCCCCTGCCATGGCTCTTTCCTCCAGTGACCAGCTCCCAGCTCAGCGTCCTTGAGGGCTGAGCTCGGTTCCCACATGTTTAGGGCATAGGTGACCATAAAGCTGCGTTACCTTGGCTCAGGAAAAGGCTCTCAATACCCCTGCTCCCTTTGTAGCTTACTTTCCTCCCAGAGGCTGACAGAGCTGCAAACATTTCCTCCTCAAAAATGAAAGGAAGAAGCCGTGAAGAGACCAAGCCCTGAAGGGAAATAATAAACTAACCTGTGACAGCATCACCTCTTTGATAAAATGCTGGGAATATTTTATGAGAGCTCCTCAGAGAAACGTGGCTGGCTACTAGCCTGGAGCAAAAGCTCCCAGATCCCCCATGCCCCCCCAAATTCCTAGCTTGCTTCATTGGGGCTGGTCCTCCCCCCCGCCTCCATGACCCACAAGTATAAATGGGGCTGGGGGGCTCTGCTAGGATCGAGGGGGGAGGAGAGGAGAGGGAAAAACACTGAAGAGGAGGAAGAGGAAGAGTGCCTTAATGAAAGAGAGGAGCAGAACAAAACCTGGAAGACAAATTAATCTCAGAGACGCCGAAACACGGAAGAGGCGCATAAAAGGGCTGAGTGGAGAAGAGGTCATGGGAAGGGAAAATAGCGAGCCACTTAACCAAAATGATTGAATAGCAAATGTTTTGTACAGGCTGTCCCTATCAGCGCATGACACTATCTTCAGCGTACACCTTCTCCCCACCCGCCCAGGGGCAGGGTGGTGCTGCTTTCTCTACTTTAAAGGCACACAAAGTCTCGTGCCCAGACCAGCAAAGGGTCTCAGGCGTGGGAAAGCTCTGCGTCGCTGGTCCTCACTTCCAGGCACCTGGCATGCACACTGCAGGAGAGACGCAAGTGCCCTATAGCACAAATAGGGAGAGCCACCCCTCCCAAAGCCAGCTTCCATCTCCTGCGACCAAGGGCGGTCCCCAAGACTTTCCATCCTGTGTTATTCTCCCTTGGTTATAAATACAAAACATAACATTTTTCCCCTGGTTCTACAGTTCAGGATAGACCCGAGAGCCCTGTTTTTTATTTGTTTAAATCCAGCTGCTCTCACTGAGAGTGGGATTCAAAGCTTTAAAGTCACTGAACTAAAATCAAGCAGAACTGTTGCTGCCCTCACCCCTCCCGGGCCAGGGTCTCCCTTGCTTTGCTGCTTTCTGTCCCATGGATTTACCTCCCAGCAAGTCCAGCCTCAAAAGGAAGGAAGGTGGGAGACCACATCACCCAGGCAAGAGCCTTGCGCTTGAGGCCATTAGGGGTCCCACAGCCCTTCACAGGACCACTTAGCTTATGAATCTCAGCAGGGCTGATACAAGGGTCAAGTTGTTCTGTCCAGGGAACCTCCAGATGTGCTGGAGCAGCATTGCTGCTCCTTGAGGTCAGGGAGCAGCTGAGCTGGGATTTACTGGGTTGTGGCTCTCCTACAGACCAGGTGCTAGCATTTCTGTTCCCTTGGCTCGGGGGAGGTTTATTAGCACGTCTTCTCCTCTCCCATCGGCTTCTTTCCTCCTGAAGGGCCAATACGGCTGTAACCATTTCCTGAGTGAGCACAAGGTAAATGAGAGGAAAGGACTCAGACACGCAGCAATTTGCCTGGAGATTACCTAAAGCAATGCAGCAAGAAAGGGAAAGCAAAGTTAAAGGACAACAGAAAGTCTGCCCTTCTGTGCTGGGTGGAGTTCAGAGGTTGTGAGTGAGCCCAGGAGGTTTAAGAGAAAATGTAATTGTTTCAGGGACTGGGCTGATGCCAGCCAAGACACAAAATTCAACTATTACAAGTTGTCCCAATGACTCATCCCTGAGAGGTAAGTGTTACCTAGATATTAGCCATTCGAGTTAGTTACCCGTGCTCTGGGTAACTGAGGCTCCTGGCCAGGGGCAGTGCACAGTCGTAATAAGAGCCTGACATGTGAAATGACATGTTTGTGTGACTGGCGCCTGAGTGTGCTCGGTTCAGATAGGACAGGGAAACCAGCCTGCCTCTTTGACTCAGACTACTTCTCTTTTAGCTCCAATAGCCCAGACTGAGCCTTAGCTGCTGCCTCTGGCAGGGAATGTCCATCTGGGGCATTTCCCAGTGATGGGAGCCAGAAACCCAAGCATCTGGGGAGTTCCCTGCAAGGTTGTCCAGAAAGGTGTTACTGTACTTTCAGGTACAATTTAGAACAGTTGAAGATCTCCTGGGACAAGCCAAGCCTGCCTGGCAAGGAAGTTGTCTCTCAGCAAGAAAATTAGAGAAAGAAAAGTGTTAATTATGAGACAACATCAGTGTTTCTCCTTGGGACAGTGAATGAGGTTGCCTCTCCCAGTATAAACCAACAAACTCCTTTCAGTTAATATGTAAATGCAGTGTTACTCTGGCTCCTCAAGAGAGCTGGTTTCAACCAACTCTGTCACAACCCAAACCAAACCAAGAAGTGTATCTGGGAGCTCAAAAGCCAGCTCATCTGTGTGGTTTTTATTGCTCCCTGCTGCAGCATTCCTAAAGAGGGTAGGGAGGTGTAAGTGGCTGTTGTTGGAGACAGGGTGCAGGGGCAGGCAGACCTTTCATCTGTTCCCTATGCTATTCTAAAATCTCTATGGAAATGGGCATCCTACCACAAAGGAAATGGAAATACGGAGATTTGTTGAGTTTTTGCCTCTGCCCAGGCCATAGTTTCCTCCTAGTTCAGCTCCAGTTCAGTGATCTCCAGGGCTTGACCAAGTTGCACACACACATGACGCTCAAAGGTCTCTACATGGGATTTGGAGCTATGACACAGGGCCTGCAGGAGACCTCAGCCCTTCTGGAGTGGCAGCTAGAGCCAGGCAGGGAGCCCCAGGGCATCTCGAATGGCTCCAGACCCCTACACTTAGGCATCTGAATTGAGCCTATAGTCAGCACAGTCAATGAAGCAATTCAGCTCTCCTTTGCAGATGGACTCAGTGAAAGTTCATGCTGTCGCTTGCCAGCCTGAGCAGAGTCATGGGCTCCCAGACTTCCCTCAGCTGCTATTTGCCCCTCTTGCACTACGCTTGTCTCATGGGCTGCAGGGCTCAGATACGATCAGCTTCTGCACCCGTCCCCTGTGCTGGGTCTTCCAACACTCTTGCGCACTCGTCCCTCCACCCTCTAGTCCCTGGAGGCAGCACAGAGATCTTCTCAGTGTTTCACCTTTCATGTCTGGAGGCTGAAGACACCATAGTCTTCATCTCATGTCTGGAGGGACAAACACCATCCCAGTATCAGGAACATTCATCACTGTGGTGTGTTTTTCAAGCTCAGCTGTTCATCAGGGCTGGGCTGCAGTGCCTGACATCTGCTCAGCGCTTGGAGCATCTGGACTAAGAGGCAGCAGACACGGGTGAGAGGTTTGGCAACATGTCACTTGTGTCCCTGTTGCTCAGAGATAGAGAAGACTCTGTTATCTTGCATTTCCACCAGGGACGGAGTGATGAATTTAACGAGTTAGTAGTGTTCCAGGAATGGAGAAGTGGGTAAATGCTGAATGTCCCAAATTAGAAGAGGGTAAATCCTGCCAACAGATATATACCTAATCTACACTCAGTACTTTTCCTGGAGCAAAAGTGTTTTTAGGACAACAAGACCTGACCAGTCCTCCAGCTATCTCTCTACCCCACCCCATTCTTGCACCTTACAGCCACACTACATACGACGAGGGTCACAGGACTCAGAGACACATTTTCCCTCCTGGAGGTGGTTAGGTGGGAGCACTCTGGCAGTTCTTATGTTTCATGACTCATACTTGGGTCTCACATCTTATATCTCGATTGCAGCTTTTCAGCTGCCACCGGAGTAACACAGGAGGGGCACCAAGTCACCCCACAGCACCTGAGTGACTGATGTGGGCACCCATGGCACTGACTGCTGGGCAAGCAGGGGCAGCAGGTAAGGCATTCTTATCTGTCTTGAAGGCAGGAGGAAGGTCCCACCCTAGACTCCAGGCAAGAACTCTCCTCCTCTACCCTTGGGTCAGGATGGTTGGCTGCATTCAAAGGGTGCCTGTTCCCTCATGTGCCACCAGCTACAAAGCCTGGCATCACTTAGCCACGCAGGTCCTGTGAGCCAGCTGGCCTGGGCTGGACTCATGGACTTAGAAGCAGATGAGCTGTGTCTCAGTGCTTTAATTAAAATATTTTATGCAAGCAAGCAAAAGAAGTCAAAGACACTTTCATTTGAGGCAATCAAAGTGCAGGGGAGCGAGGGACATTTTATATGGTCCTTATGGGTCCCTTCCAGCTTGAGATATTCTATAATTCTGTAGAAGGTTTCCCAGATCCCAAGGAATATGTTTCAGCCAGTTCCAGGCCAGCAACAGAAATTAGTAGAAAGCAAGTGGGGGAAGGTGGTGGGGAGTAGAAGATGGGGTAGATGGGAACTGTGCAAATTCCCTGCAAGGAGCCAAGGTAATTTGTGATCCTGCAACCAATAAAACCACCATCTCAGGCAGCACGTTTCTTGTTATATTTTCAGAGGTGTATCCTAGTTGGCAATCTTTAGCCTGACAGCTTGTTCTCCTTGTTGTCCTCCTCCCATTTATTTATTTCTTTTTCATTCACCTCCTTTGTCAGATTCTCAGCCCCAACTGGACAGGTTCTGCTGGGAAAACGCTTTGTTAATAACCATTTGTCCTCAGATCAGGTGGCAGAGAGACATCAAAGAACAACTAACTCAGATTTAACTAAACTTTGTCTTCTGAAGCCGTTCAATGTGAAGGCTGCAAGACTTTTCTATGATGTCCTCTGCCACTCCCTATTGTCCCTCTGGGCAAAGGGGAGATGTACTGCAGCTGGTGGGGCAAGAGCTCAACCAGCAGGTCCCCCAACAGGGCTTTTAGGGAAGATTTTCCTTCTTCAACTACAAATGCCACTCAGCCTGTAAGGGAGTAGATAAGGGAGTAGAATTTGTTGCTGTACAGGATGAAGTCTCTATCGCCCTTCCCTGACACTCTCCCAGGGTGTTTAGCAGTGTCCCAGCTTGAGAAGGGACTGGGTCCCCAGGGTGAGCATGGAGGAGAGAGCTGGTAGGGCAGAGAGAGGGCTGGCCCCTCTCACAGAAAGGAGCAATTCAGGTAGTGGACCCCTATAAAATGCTAACGCTCATTGCCACAGGATGTCCCCAGGGCAAAAAGTAAGAATGGATCAAAAAAAAGACCTCAGGGCAAATGTATTCAAGGGTGGTTACTAATTTCCATGTTCTTGACGCAACCTCCAGCTAGGAAAGGCCCTGTCATGTGGTTCACCAGAYGTGGAGAAAGTACAACCAACGGAGAGATCACACCACGCTTGTCCTACCTCCTAGGCTTTTCCACCACAGCACTGGGACCTGGGAACGGTGGCCCTCTGTGACTGCACCAGGCTGCAGGAGCTGGGGGTGAGATTTTATGTCCTGGCTGCATCCTCTAAACCCACAGACAGTGATGGGGAGGTTAGCAAGCCAGAGCTGCAGCCAGCAAACACAGACAGCTCAGGCACCAAGAGGGAAAGCTGAGCATGAGAGGGGAGAAACTGCAGCAGCTGAAGGGCAGCCACCTTCTCCCATGTAGGAGTGGGGATGAGGGGGAGGCTGGTCTCCAAGGCAAGGTCCCCTGCATGAAGGACTGTTTTAAGAAGGTACCTGAAATTCCCAGTGTGACCAATGAGTGATGGGGGGGATTAGAAGAAACCGCACAACAATTTAGACTCCCACACCACTTGCACCCAGGTTTACCAAGATACTTCGTGCGAGTGCAGATACCCACTCAGTGGGATTTGCAAGCACATCTAAAGGGATAGGACCACATTCCCATGGGCTCCACAGGAGCAGAAATCTGTTTGGTGTTATTTTCCACTTGCTTCCCCACAGGTATTGCTGACTGGGTACATTTCCTGGTAAAGGAAAGGATCCAAAATCGGCTCTGTCTTCCCATTCATGTTGATGTAAATTTTTAGTAAGTGTTGTTTATGTTGGATTTCATAGCCTGCATAATTCCATGTCATAAAGTTTCTCGGGTGTCTCTGTATCTCATTCAATGCCCGCTCTGTGCAGCTGGTTTTACTTCCAAAATACCAGACAACTCTGTACACCTACCATTTGTAAAAAAGAACCCAAACAAACAAACAAACAAAAAAACCCAAACCCAAGGGATACAGGTACTGCAGGGCTGCCTGAAACTGTAGCAAATATGGGATCAAGGGTTTCATTCAGTGGTGTGGCAGCTCTTGGCTTGGATGTGTTTTGGTAGTGTATCTGCACAGACCTATCCAAATGTGAACGCAGACTTTGAGCCGTTCATGCATTCTGTGCTGTTTCACTTGCAGGGAGAGGGTTTTGATGCTAGTGGAGATGTGCTGCTTTCAGCAACTAAGACAATTTGATTTCAAGATGGGTTTATGGAGATCGGACACTGATTTTTTTAAATTCTTTAGAAATTTTAGGAACAACAGATCAAAACCAACTTTTTAGCCCTAAGCTTGTTACACAGTTTAACAAGGAAACTCCAGTTTTCATTCCTTCTTTAGACTGCTGTTAGAGGGCTGGAGGAAAACCTTAAATAGTCACTCCAGTTTTGCAAATAAAAGAATATCTTGAAATCTTTCTTGACTAAAGTTTGAATCCACCTCCGCACTCTAATTTGATAATGATAAATACAAGCCACACCACAAAACTTTGCTGGCAGAATATTTCAGCTGCTTTGTGAATAAAAATGTTGTCCTTCTTTAAAATGATTGAGTCTTTCTCTCTGTGGCTTTCACGCCTTCATGCTTTGACCTTTCCTTTTCYACTGTGGCTTTTTTGTTATTGTTATATGGCTAGATATGAAAATATTTTCAATCTGATAAGCTCATTTGGCTGTATAATCATTCTCCAGCCCTCTGGAGTGAGATGGTTGTGCTCACTTCTCCAGCCAAATTAATCTTTTGCAGCGGTGACAAGCCACATGACAACAGCTGGGTTGCAGACACATTTGCCTGGAGTTCCTCGATGTCCTCTGCACGTGCACACTCTGCACCCAGAGAAACCCTCATAAGGGACATTGTTCCTCAACTGGAGCTTGAATGGGGAAGAGTGAAGAGGAACCTCCCGCTCAACAAGGACTTTGTGGTGCCAGGAAGGATTTTTATTATTCTTTACACAGTAAATAATAAAYGAGGTGGTTTAATTAGAATCATAGAATCATTTAGGTTGGAAAAGACCTTTAAGATCATTGAGTCCAAAACACATGTGTCCAAGGCTCCTACAAGGCTACAGAGGCTCCTAAAGAGTTGAATGTCCACAAACTCAGAGGCCCTGGAGACACCAGGACTGTGGGCGTGCTGGAATTGGGCAGTGGGCTAGGACTTCTTTGGCTGCGCAGGAGAACTGGGAGTTCAAGCACGATCTGAGCATGCAGAACTACCAAGGGCTTAAAGGAGGCAGCAGAGAATACAACAACCTTCATGGCCTGGTCTTTGCCAACGTTGTCCCACAGTAAAGCCTAGTCTTTCACCCTCTTTCTAGGACGGCAGACAAGGAACCTGTCCTTCTCACTTGGAGGTGGTCAGCCAAGTGCCAACCTGTTCCTGCAACCCCAGCACCCACCACTGGCAGACGGAGAGCTGAAACCACTTTGGGATAGAAGAGCGGCACAAAGGGAGGCTGTACTATTCTCCCATCCGCACCGCGGTGCCCAGCAGTGTCAGCCCTTTGATTCACAATGCCACCTTGCTCCCACGAGGCAAAGCAGAGCGGGGTCTGGAAGAGATCAGTACTGCTGCTGGCACTTCATGGACGGACAAAGCAAACAGAGCTGGAAGAGCCTCCCAAGGTATGCATCTCAAGGCACCAGGAGAACAGGGAACCAAAAGCAGGTTTTCCTGGGTCACAGCTAATGTGCCACCATGTTACAGCACCTGCAGCTTAGACCAGCTGTGAAGTAAGAGGAACTGGATACTTGGACACTTTCAGCCTGCCTTACAAATTTCTTAGGTTTTAAAGTCAGAAAGGACAATTCCTGTCAACTTGACCTTCTGTAATATAGAGGTCTGGGAATTTCCTCCAGCAGGACTTGCTCTTAAGAGTACAGCTTGTGGTTTAACTGAGAGACCTTTTTGCAAGACAGCCAGTCTTAATTTGAAAACCTCACACAATAGAGAATCTACAACATCTTTTAACATTTTGTTCCAGCGACAAATTACTCTCCCTGTCAAGCATGAATAGTTTAAATCATAGATTTATTTCTTCCTACAAAGTAAGCATATTTCAATAGCTTGACAGCTGGAGTTCATCTGACCTAAAACCCGGATGACTATATTTGGCCAGATAAGTCTTACATCTCCAGTGACTTCAAAAGCAAGGCATTAACTACCAGATGATTCATTGCTTTTGAAATTTAAGTATTGAGAAAAAAGAAGAAAAATCTTTTAGTTTGCGCGGGCCTGCCAGATGAATAACGCCCAGAAGCTCTCTCAAGGCAGCTACACTGAAAACAAACAGAACCGCAACTTGCAGCAATTAGAGGGTACCTGCTGCCAGGGAAAATGCCATCTGCAGTTAACTCCATCTTTCCCTCCCCACGCTTTAATAACACTTCTAGAGATCTTGAAATCCGGCATATCAAACTGTCCTGTGCACTGCCCTCCTTACGTGGTTAGCAAAGAGCTGCCCCAACCATGTCTCATATGGGCCAGACCCTTCTAGAAGGTGAGGCTAAGTTCTCCATTGCTCCCCCTCCACTGACTGCAGACTGAGCCTGCCCCTTTCCACATGGTAATGGATCTACTCAGCAGTGCTTGGTGCTTCTCTGACAGATCCCAGAAAAGCTGAAGCTTTACACAGTGGGGATATGGTTAAGACAAAAATTCTGACCCGAAACTGGTATTTTATTGCAGTTTTAATAAGGGTAATAACATACAACCATTGAGGCACAAGTAAGGCAAGGGTACATGTCAGGTGGAAGCAGGAGGGAATGCACAAAAAAAAAAAAAAAAAAAAAAAAAAAAAAAAAAAAAAAAAAAAAGCCAAACAAACAAAAAACCTGCACCTTGAATCAAAAGTCATAAGGTCTGTAGTAAGAATTTTAATACATTGATCAAGTCAGTTGAAGATACCATGTGGTAGAAGAGTAGAAAAAGGACTAACAGTCCTTAAGAGAAATGGGAATTGACCTCTGCAGCTATGTTAGTTGATCACAGTAGTATACAAGACTTCTACACAAATTTTGAGGGATAAACTTTCGAGATAGAAATGGAATAAAACAGCTTGCTGACCACAGATAGAGCATACCAAAAACTCGGCAATTTTCTTGCCAAAAGCCATTTGATCTCTAGTTGGTGAATTGCAGGAAACCACATTCATCCAGACTTCACCGAATTGTTCAGTATGGCACTGTATGGGAAGTTACGAGTTATTTTAAGGCAGTATAATTAATACAGGAAATATACAGCAGCGCAGAGATCAGCCAAAGAGCAACAATAATTGTATTTACAGAGGACACAGGCTGGAAGAAAGCTGTCTGTGTAATTCTTTGAGCACTGGGTTCAGGTCTGTAATACTTATCCTTGCATGGCATAGCTAATAAAAAGAAGTGACAGGTGAAACATGCTGGGTGATGCTGGACAGTATGCTGAATGCAGAGTAGGATTGCATGCTCAGCAGAACTGCATTAATTGAAAGAATAGTAAGAGAAGTTAAATGGTACAGAGGGCAAGGGACAAATGCTGACCTCTTGTTTGTTTTACCTGAAGAATAAGATTTCTGACAGCAGGATACCCTGCCAATAGCCTATACCTTGGCCTTTGTACTGAGTACAGGCACCCCCTTCTCCTCCCACCTGCCCCAAAAGCCCAGCCCAAAAGGGAAAGGAATAAAACACAAATGGAGCATGTAGATGTATTGCCTGAAAGGGTTAATTCCATTTTGCTTTTACAGGCTGAAGAGGAAGAGGGCTTGAGGAAGCTATTGCTATAGATGACTTCCTTTCCATGACAAAGTTTACTGACAGCTACTTAAAAATACAACCAACGCTAGCATTTTACAGTGTGGGTATCAACATTTTATTTTTTAAAAATAAAAAAAAAAAGAATACATCATTTTAGTGACTGGAAATGTGTACAAAGTTACATATTTCAAGGAATTCACACATTAAAGAAACAGGCTTTGAAAGAGTTTCTCTAATGCAGTGGCATGGGACCTACAAATTCTTTCACAACTGATACTGCTTGTTTCAAATACTTTGTAATGGCATTGGGAGAGCCAGAGATCCCCTGAGATGCCAGCACTGCTAGTACAGGAGGTGCCTGACCTCAGTCCCTCAGCTGTGAGTACCAGGGATTCCCCAGTAATTCTGCAAGGTAGAAAAGGAGATGCTCCAACAACACAATGCCATAATCTAAGGCCACCCCAGAAAAATCCAACAGTATCTCAAAGCTGTCAGAGACTAGGCAGTTCCCACACATCTTTAAATTAACACATCCCAACCCTGGTATTTAGTAACAGCTTTAAGGAGTATATTTATATATAAATCTATTTAAAAAAAAAAAAACCACACACTATTGTGAAATTTACATGAACACACACAACTTTAGCAACACTGTGTTTCCAGTGGAACTTGGCTATTAGCTGCTTGCAGTTTATATACAAAGCTGATTAATTAGAAAGGCTGCTACAGGGAGCCAAGCTTTCTTTCCAGGTTAGCCCCTGGCTAGAACAAGGATTTCCTATGTGTTATCTTCTAGGAGTTGGCAATATTAAAAATTGTGATTAGAACACCAGGGTGCAGTGGTTTGTAAACATTTTGTCTTAATATTAAATTAAAATCCAGTGCATTCTCACTCTCTGCTCTGACATTATGGATCAGCTAATTGATACAGTGTTGTAGGAATTCATGGGAGATACAAAAATTTCAGCCAATAAAAATCCTTTAGACAAGTTCATTCCTGGTGCCAAGTTATTGACTTTAGAGCAACACTAAGCATGAATTTGATCCATAGTAGAATCACAGGCAATTTTTTTCTGGGATGTAGGAGTTTCCATTCCATGCTAGCAAAACAATTTAAGTTTTGCATGATCCCCACTCTACAGGTTTGGAGAGAAGCAGTTTGCCAAGCTCACAGGCAAGGCCAGCAACACAGCCCAAAATTGCTCCAGATTCCTGAACAACTGTCGCATGTTGGAGGTGTTGAACAGCAATGCCCAACTTCTCTCCTGACTCCTACAGTCCTCAACCCCTTCTACTAGGGAAAGATTACACGATAATGCATTTGGGGAAAGGCTTACAGGAAAATGCCTAAAGCAAATGCATCAGGGATACACACACACAAAAAAAGCTAGAATATCTCAAGACAGGAAAAAAAAACTCTTCCTGTTGTTCTTGAAGCTCTTCTTAACTCCTTCCTCCTCTTCGCCAACTGCAGTCCTGAGTAATTAATGTCTGCCAGATCTGGGTGGCAGCTTCTTCAGACCCTTTCCTTGTGCTTTACATTAGCCAGCTTGACTGTTTCCTGCTCAGAGGCAGGTGGAGAAGGCTCATCGTGACATCCAATCATCAGCTGATAGACCATCACTCCTGCAATGGCCCCAAGGAAAGGAGCAACAATTGGAACCCACCACCACTGTTTACCAGTCCTGGAAAACAAGAAGAAAATGCACAAGGTAAGAACTGCAGCCTACGCATTAGGATATTCTTGTTTGGATCTGGAACAATGCAACATCTGGTCATCTGCAAACATCACCATTGACTTGCAAAAGACAACAGTACCCACATGTCCGCAGCAATTTCCAAGGCTGCCCCCCACTGCAACTTCAGGTGACAAGCAATTCAGAACAGCTACTTCCAGGACTTCCAAAACTGTCTCTCCATGAAGAAAGGAGAGAAGCAGTTGCAGTGCCTGAACTAGGCACCTTCACTTCTCTCCCACTGCTTGCAGGAAAGCGTCCCTTGACAGCATGTAGTCTGTACTGCTCATGGCTTTCTTAATTTTCTCCAGCAACAACAAAATCCAAGTATAACAAGTGCCCTGCATTTTCTACCACTAAAAAAATTTTGATAGGCTCATGTTCAAGGTGCACCCGAACTTCTCATGGATGCTCTTAGATTTCCTCCCTGATAGCAAAGTTAGGTCATGCTCTCGCTGCTGGAAACTGCCCAGCTTCTACAATTTCTTAAGAAATCAGAGCAGAGCGAACACTGTCTTTTAAAAATGTTTATAAAATTCAAAGAAACCTCATGGGTGCTAAGACTCTTTATGATGCCAGAACTACCACCTACTTGGACTTGTAATTTTTTTTTGCCTTGATGCACAAGGTTTTCATTGGCAAGCACTTACCAGAACACTTCAGTGCCCCAGCCAGCAATGGCTGTGAAGAGACGAGGCCCAAAGTCCCTGGCAGGATTGACAGCGTAGCCAGAGTTGAAGCCCATGGAGGTTCCAATAACGAGGACAACGAAGCCAACTGTGAAAGCCTCCAGCCCCGTGGGGACAGGGTTGTTGTAGGGATCAACAATGGCCAAGACACAAACAATCAGGGAGGCTGTGCCAATGAACTGGGGAGGGAGGGGGGAGAAGAAGAATTTAATCCAGATGAATCTTTTAACCAAATTATTTAATCCTTCTGAAGTCCCATGCATTTAGGACTCATTCTCTAAACTGAAAGAGCTGCACTAAGTCATCCCATGGCATTATCAGACCACAGTAGACTGAGCACCCTCGGGAATGGGACAGTGGAACGTGCTCCTCCTGGACAGCCCACAGGCTCGATCAAGCCCACACCTTTTTCCCTACCCACAGAAGAGCTATGAATAACTGTTTGAGCAGCCAGAAAAGCTGAAGACATGTTCCTGAACGTGCTTCCAACCTGCTACAGCTGGGTGGCTGCTGTCCCTTTGAGGTTGATGGCAACTTTAAGGAGGAGAAATTCACCTCCAACACCAACCACCACCCCACACCCAGTTGACCTTTGGGTTGTGCAACAGCCACAGTAGTACAGTGAGAGTGAGGAAGAGCCATCCTTCCTCATGCTGTCGCTCTTCAGGGGCTGAGACCAAGTGATATCCTTTTCACTGGTGTTCTGGCCAGTCTTGTGCGACTGGTTAATCCCCTTAACTCAAGCCTTCTTGCTGTAAGGGTGCTTTCTAGCTCTGCTCTTCCTATGGGCTAGAGAGATACCTGTGTCAGCTCTAAAAACCTTTCCGGATATCTTCTTTTTAAATTTCAATTCATTTCCTAACTAAAGGGGAGGCCCAGAACCACCCCAAAAGATTCCTCTTCAAATGCACCTTCATCCTCCCAGCACCCTCTTACCTGGTCAAAGAATCCATTTACAATGTTCAGATGCTGAGATGGGTAGGTGGCAAAGATACCAGCAGTGCCATTCTGTCCTGTTACATACAGCTGGTTGCTGCCAAAAGCCCAGATGGCATCTAGAGGTGGGGAGGTAAAAAGAAAAGAAAGAAAAAAAAAAAAAGGTAGAGAGGTCAGTCATTTTCCAACATGCATCAGAGAGAGGACCCTGCTTGGATGATGACTAAAATGTAGGCTCCACAGAGTCATGAATATTGAGATAGAATTCCCTGAGCACCCCATTGCCATGTGTTGCAAAACCATTTGCTATAGAGCACTCATTTGGAAAACTTAGGGCGTGATCCACCACAGCATTTTACCAGTCAGGCTCAGATGCAGATGGCCTGAGTCCCTGTTCCTAATATTTCTTGTTTGCCAGGCACCAGGAAAGAGCTAGAGCCAAAAAGTAAACGCTTAGCTGACTCCAAATCTCTCCCAAAAGGTACCCAAATGCCTGTRCTATCAGTCTTGGTGTCAAGACGTGAGCTATTGCTATGGATCTGATCTGCAGCAAACAGGATTTGGGCTGATCTTGCACTTTCCTCTAAGCCAATACACAATTAGTTTCACCTCTCAGGTTGTCTTGTAGAGCAGTCAGCCCCTTGCCTACCACCATGTAGAAGCTGGATAACTAACCTAGCTGTCTAGATTCCCTCCATGGTTAGTGGAGAGAAAAACAGACACTTTCTGAAGGTAGCTCTTTCATGGTTTAGGCAGCTAAGATGGGATTAACTCTTCTGAAGAGGAGTCTTCAGCCCACCAACTAGAAAGGTAACTGGTGTTGAACTGGAGTCCTGATGTTTACAGAGATGAAGGTAGGTCCCCCTGCTTCTTTCTAAAGTGAAAAGCAGTTGGTGCTAGTGCTGGGGTGGCAGTTTCTTCCCTTCAGGTGGAAGCTACACTGACCCAGATGTTCTGCTCAGCTACAGGGAACACTGCTTCTATTGCCAGAAACAGATATCAGGAGGCAAACTCTGAGTCAAAACATCACCCTTGATATTTGAGGAAGAGCAATTTCCAGCACAGAGAGTCAGGCCTTGCCCACTGAATATTGTCCTGTGATGAGGAACACCACTCAGGAGGAATAGATGCATGAGGAACTGGATTTTTAGGATGCTTTCCAAGGTATAGAATCACTCTGACAGAGGCAGCAAAAACTTCTAGAAGTCCCATTGTATGGAAGCTAACACAAGACTATGCAAAAGACAGCCATGGTGAAGTCTTTACCTTTTTTAAACCAAGAAGGATAAAACGGTTCTGGAACAACGCACAGATTATAAAATCTCCCTTACTAGTGGTGTTTCATCAGCATTTCTGAAAGATCTGTTTTAATCCAGATAGTACCTATGAGGGGGCATCCAGTGGTCCATGTTACAACGATCATTACTTAAGGACAAAGACTCACACATTGACAATGCTGGTTGGCCTTCAGATTGWTTTGAACCCATCATCATCATGAGAACAGGAAAGCCCTCCCAGAAACACAGTAAGGAGGTTTCTCACATCTCTGCTCTGCAAGAAAATGCTTCTCTCTGATTTGGGAACTAGCCTCCCTGCAGTGAGTTATGAAGAGCATCCATCTCACCCCAACAAACACAGAAAGCTTCTGCACTTACCGTAGTACAGCCCAAAGACTATGCCAGCTCCCAGGAAAGCCCCCAGGGTTTGGGCCAGGGCATAAATTGGTAGCTTGATCCAGGGCTCCCGGGCCAAGAAGCACATGGCAAAAGTGACAGCTGGGTTCAGATGTCCACCTGCAGAGAGGTTGGTGGTTATTGCACTTTTACGGGCAGAATTTGGGTCCCAGAGATGAGCCAAGGGACACTGGTTTCCATACCAGTGCCACATAAGAAAAGCACAGCCATCTAGGCCTACACAGCAATTGTCACAAGTGAAATCCAGCCCAAATGGAGCCACAACGTACCTGATACCTGTCCTGAGATCAAAATGCCGAGCATCACAGCGAAGCCAAAGGCCAGGTTCACAGTCAGAAAACCTCCATGAGTCCCTCTGCTGAGCACAATCTGTGCAACGGAGCCACAGCCAAACAGCTAGGAAGAGAAGAGACTGAAATTACCTTCTCTGTTTCACATCAGGGCTAGTTGCTGACCAATGCCTGCAACTGCTCCACTTACACCTGCATGCACCATCACAGCCCACGCATGACTTAAAGCCTTCAAAGCTTCAACCTTTGGTCAAAGTATCTAGGTGTTATCTTCAGGGACAGCAGGGAAGGAGAAAGGACACAGAACAAGCTTATCTCCTGGCAGGGGGAAACAAAACCAGGGCCGAAATCAAAAGCAAGATCAGACCACAGTTCACACCTCCAGGAGACTGGAGGTCTTTGTCCAACCATCTGATTTTCAGGTAGTAGGTGAGAAGAATCAGCCAGACAGCATCCTGGACTAAGGTATTTACAGTGCAACGGTTCAGATGAGGCATCTGAGTACATTATTGTTAAAAAGGCTAATTGTTTGACACAGTAGCACATAGATCATCAGGGGACAATTTTGCTAATGCCAGGAAATACAGACATGACTGAAGAAGGTCATATACAGCCTGACATTCATGGAGTCCTCTTTCAGGTGTCACTGGCTGACAATGAGGAATTGGGGCTGCCTCCTTCAGCTGAGGTACCTGCAGTTGTCCCAGCCCCAAGGTACGCTCTCTGCTGTGGGCACTCTGAGCAGAGCCCATGCCATCCCAAACCAGCCATACCCTTCCTATGGCAAAACCATGTAAGAAAGGATCAGGGCAACACAGCTGGCCTGTCTCTGCAGCACCAACATGGCACAGGCACCATCAAGAAAAGTCCATATTCCACAGACAGCCTGCCACCAGCACAGCCAGAGGCTTGGCCTTCTGTCCAAGATCAGGGGTGCACCAAGCACTTTGGGGGACAAAAGTTGTTTCTGCTGGGGGAGAAGGGGTGTTTCCTAGTAGCTAAGGGAGGCATGTGCTCTTGCTCAAAGGCGATTGCTCCAGACAGGTGATTCTTCTCTTCCCAACCACATCCAAAAGCCATCCTTCYTATGCTCACCCTTAACAACCCAGACCAGTTTTCCCTGGCAGTTCAGTTCATCACTCATCCAGCTAGAGGCTTTCTGCCTGGCCAAATCTCTCCACTACCCACTACGTAATTTAAGGAGCCCTAATCCTGATCATCTGTATGCTTTTATCTTCCACTGACTCCACCTGAATTGATTCTTGGTGTATACCAGGGATTATGACATCAGCAGGTACTGAGAGCATCCTTAAACTAGGACAGGTATTACAGCTTGCTCCTGAGATCTTCAAATCTAGAGATCAAGGTTTGTCTTATTTCTACTGACCACATTCCCCTATCTACACACTCATCAGGACTTTCTGCTTTTGTGAATTCCATCATCCCAGAATTACTCAATTGCCACAGAAGCAGTATCTGCTCCTAGGGGATAAGCCACCAAATAGGCACCAGGGGTGGCTCTTTTCACCTCTTCTGCTAATACTGGACATGCCCATTGAGCAATGCATAATCCAGATCAGGGACAAAGCCAAAACACACCTAACTCATCCCCTCCCATCCCCTTGACAACTGATGAATTACTAATAAAGCAAACACCACACTCAGCCTACTGGGAAAGGAGCAGCCAGGTAGGCTGCAGGCTGACTCACAAGGTGGACACTCTGTAAACAGATGCCTCTTGACAAGGAGCCAGGTCCCCAACAATGGACCTTGTATAGAAAGAAAAAAGGAACCTGTAGAACTCATTAGTTAATGAGGGGACATCCAGCACTGCKCTCTACTGGGTGCAGTCAGAACAGCCCCTTCAATGTCCTAACCCTGAGCTGCCCAGCTGGGAAACCATGGCAGAGAAGACACTCGGGCAAAAGCAGAAAAGATGAGTCTTGTTTATTGTACAGCAAACAGAGCCATCATTCCCAGCTATGCCCAAACCGCTGAGGGAAGCATAGCTCCAACTGAGCAAATAAATACTGGCTAATGACCAGGGTGACATCTGTTTCTTCCCTTACACCAGAAGAGCCCCAGCATACTTTAGTCAGAGGTTTGGAGAGAGTACTTGGCCATGGTGTTCACCTCTCTAATGCCACACAGCACATCAGTCTGACCAGGGAGGGGGTGAGCCCACAAAAAGCTGCAATGAGCATCTGAGTTTGGCAGGGTTGGCCCCAGGTTCTTCCAATTGATGAAGGTATTTGTGTTATTCACTCTGAAAGAACTGGCAATTCTGCAAGTGGATGGTGGTTGGCTTGTTATCCACATACCTTTTGGTTGCAGAAACCAGAGTAAAGTTTCCTCTCTCCACCTCCACCTCCCACAAAGGTCGTCCCTTAACCTGGAGGAAGGCCAGATCTGCCATTTCTCAAGAGGTTGTTCCCCATCCTCCACTCCCCCCATCCTACACCTGGCAATAGCTCTCCAGCTTTTGCTCAGAAGAGATTCTATGGGCCGTGCAAAAACACCCTGGAGCTACTCCACAGGAGCATTACAATTATTTATCAGATGAGCCCTGAGCACTATTTGGCTTAATTCAGCGTAACAGTAGAAAACTTGACCCTCAGCAGATAAAGAGTAAGGTGATATTTAGGGACAGGTTTGAACTCTGCTGGTGCAGGATGGAATTGCACACATGCATATCAGAGTCCACTAAGCGTGAACATATATTCTCATGCATGACATCCATCCATGGCATTTGACTTTCAGGAACCAGTTCAAATCATGCTCACCCATGCTTTTGTAGCAAGTGGCTTGACGTTACACAGTTTTGTTGTGGTAGTGGCTATTACAATTTTTAATCACACCATTTCTACTTCTGCTATTTGCTAGTTTTCCTTCCAATTCCTTTTCCCAGGCCATATGAGACAAGAGACCCTCAGCATCCATTTTTTAAGTCCTCCTTTTCCAATGCTCGCAGAGAAGTGTTTAGGAGCAGCTGGTTTAAGTTGAAAGGCAAGGAAGGTCAAATAAAAGCAATTCAGCATTTATCCCAGTGGCTTTTAAGTCCATGCAATGGATGTAAAAGTTCTTAGTCAATATTACAGCACTATGGTCAGAGACAGTGGTGCACACCCAAGGCAGAGATGACCCCTCACTCTTGATTTCAATAACCTGCCTCCAACACTTCTTGTTTGTTTTTTTGTTTTGTTTTCGTTGTTGTTTTGGTTTTTTTTTGTTTTGTGGGTTTTTTGGGGTTTKTTGTTGTTGTTGTTGGGGGTTTTTTTGTTTAAAAAACCCAAATATTACTAGAACAACATCCCAGCCAACAGAAAGCCAGGTTAGCACCTCACATGGCAGTGTGTGCAGCAGTCAACTGTTATACCCCCATGATCCACTAGCCAAGTTCAAAAGCAGTTTTAAAGTGCTAATAAARTGATTGCAACAAAGCATTACTCTGACACACTAAAGCTACTCTCCTAGGAACTGAGGTCAATGCACCCATTAACCAGGTTAATGGAAGCCTGCTCCCTAATTTGATCTTACTGGCTCTAGCAGATCTAATGGCTTTCCCTGCCAACAGGGAGGCTTTTCACTCCTCATGACCTGATCCAACTCCTCGCACTGTGAAAAATAACAAAAGCCATGTTCTGCAGGATCCGTGAGTTGAACTGGTTCAAGGGTGGAGGGGCTGACAAAATCCAAAGCCTGTACAAGGGAGGGGACAGCCAGAAGCAGCAGCAAAACCAGGAAAAGGTAGCAGGTTGCTGGGTGAAACTTCACACTCAGGGAAACCTTAAACTCCCTGTGTCCAGAGCATGCTTGGAGACTGGCCATCTGGCTTTGTCACCCAAGGTAAAAACACCCTGTCTCAATGTCTGGAGACAAGAAAGCTCCGGAGCTAGTCAGGGCTGGTAGGAAAGGACCTTGGAGGACAAAAAARGCTGAAAAATCTAATGAAGAAGTGAGGCCACCTGAGTTTATAGGCAGACCTTGTGAAAAGCAGCTCTGTACATGAACTTGGGAGAAAGGTAGTGCTCAGCACTCCCCTGCACAACAGCCAGGTTTCCTCCCTTGCTTGCCTCCTTTTCTTTGCTGGTGCTTTTTCACGCCTTCAGGTGCAACACAAAAGGCCTGGATGCATTTGGTTTTGGACTTCAGACAGACTGATCTCTAAATCAAGATGGGAAAGTTTAGCTGGCATAGCCCAGGAGGATTGTTATTACCGGAGTTACAACTTTTCTCTTCAGCCAGCAAATAAACCAGGGATTAGGCAAGTAGCCTGCTGTAAATCTACCCTAATCACCTCAGTGAATGGGAAAGGCTGCTCAGCCCTCGCTGCCCTCTGGTTAGTGGGGAAGATGCCAGAAGGGCCGTCAAACCATGGGTCTACTCTGAARGAAGAGACCCTGAGATATTGATGGAAGATTTTAAGCATTAGACACATAAAGGGACACCTCTCTTCATATCAGAGTGGGACTTAGGACTATCCTATAGTCCCTTCAAGGGGGAAGGCTGGGCGGGAGGGAGGGGACAGAGGACTATCACTTTACAGCCAGTTCAAAACAACCTCCCAACTCCTTCTCTGCAGCAAAATGCAAGAAGGGGTTAAAGGCACTGTAAGTCTCTCCCATGGCCTCTTGTGCCCTCCCCAAGGAGCAGGACCCAGCTAGGTAGATCTGAAGACAGATCCATCCCCATTGCTGTTTCTGCTCAAGCAGCATGCAGAGATCTTCCTCAACTCCATGGCCCAGGCGGCCAGGACAACCTCCACCAGCCACAAAGGCAGTGCAAAGGAACACCGTCATTTTTGCCTTTCCTCAGAGCATCTCTTGAACAACCAGACTGGTCATCATTTACAATATGCAAAGCAAGGAGAAACAGTAGCCCCCACAGTYGGGCTTCTTGTCCAGTACAGCTGGAGCCAGCCTGGACAGAAGCAGCCCTRCGGGGAAGGGCAGCAGCAGATGGTCTGTCATGTTACAGCTCTTTCTGCACCATGTGCTGTCCCAGAGCCAGGCAGGGCTGCAGGACTCGAGAGATAAGAAGGTCTAAGGAAAGTAGTGCCACACATATGTCACGTGCTACAACAACGCTGCACAAAGCTGGGGAGACRAACGGCCCTCAGCACAAGAAGCCTGAGCAACCATCAGCAGAGAGTAGAGAGGAAATTCACTATTTTAGCTTGTTCCCACACATGCATATGAAAGCAAACCCACTTATTCTAATATCCCTGGTATCCCTCAGATCAGGAGGTTTTAGCTCTTAGAAAGACCTGTACTTCTGGTGGGGTTTTGGTCACAGGGTTGGGCACTGGTGGGGAAAAGCTGCCTTCCCACTGAGGGCAAGTCTTGGTGCCTGAACTGTCCTGTTTGTAGGAAGGAGAAACCTCCCAGCTCCTGCATGGGGACAGCAAGGAGGAACAGTTTTGGACAGTCAATGAAGAGCTTTGAGCTCTTCTGGTGGAAGAAGTGAGGGAGAGGAGCAGCACTGCCATTTCCCACACCTCCGCACCCAGCAGCACAGACCCTTCGCAGGGAAGAATCAGCAGCGCTCGCCATGCTTACAGCAAAGATTTCCAGGCCCTTTCAAATCCTATCAAAGCATTAAGAAAAAAATGAAATTTTTAAAAATTTAAAAAAAAAAAACCAACCAAAAAACCCAACCAAAAAACCCAACCACCACACACACACAAAAACACACACCACACAAAACAACCACCCACATTATCCAATGCAACAAGCTGGGTTCAAGCAAATCAGCACAAATCAAGCAGCGACTGTGGGAGTTGCTGTGCTGCCCCAGATTGCTGCAGCCTGAGCGGCAGCTTTAAGTTCTGCACTGCCAACAGTTAAATGAGGTTCCCTTTGCCTTGATCATCCCAACCACTTTGCTACTTTGGTTTCTGTGGTCTGCAGCACGCTCATACTCTAAAAAGCTCCCACCTGGCCACAAAGTCAAGGCAGCCCTGATTGAAAAGCAGTTAGAAATTGTTTTGTTCTTTCTTTGTGCCTCTGCAGCAGTGAATCACAGTTAGTCCAACTTGGAAAGCAATTATAAACAGCAAGTTTCTCCTGCAAATGTAAAAACCAAACAGAGCCAGTTTTGGTATTTACAGCCAGCAGAGCAAGGCAAACAGATCGAGCCTTTAAGGGAGGCACGGAGGTCTGCTGCTGGAAATCTGGCTTTAGTGAGTTGTTACAGTAGTAACACAAACAGCAAGCGACTTGGAAAATGCCTTCAGTGTTTGCATTGCTTAACTATTGCCAACAAGCGGTGTGTCTGACAGCTATAAAGTTCAAACCTAAAGTACCACTCGGAAAGTGCCTTTTGAAGGGAAAAAAAAAACAGTCATTTTAATTATCAGAGGAAAGGTAGAATCAGCATTACTATTCTTGTAACACTAAGGACGCTACCTGCAGACTAAAACCACATTGTGCAAGGTGCTGTACACAGCAAAAGCAGCTTGCAAGTAAAGARCACCTCACCTTTGTGCTATTCAGCGCTTGGCTGCCTTATTGGATTATTTTTCTTATCTTAAAAAAAAGAGGCACTATTTTGTTTTAATGTTCTGCTACCTTTCAACCTCCTTAAAAAAATAAGACAAATAAAATCAAGCACTAGGTTAATTCTTACAGGCAAAGAGACTTTGCAGGGGTCTGAAATCACTTTGCTCTAGAAGAGTTTGAGAGCACTGCAGTCGTCATGCAAGTGAAAGGGAGAAGGGAAGAAGCTGAAGCCGTGCCAATATCCACAGTGGGACAAGTTTTACATTACACAGTGAAATTTGAAGTAAGCTGCAAACTTTAAACCATCTCCTTCCCTTCAGCTCAGGAAGTTAATTTCAGTGTGAATATCAAAGCTTAAATCCATCCCTAATATTGTTCTGCTCTAGACATATTTGTGTTCTATCAGTTCCATCACCCGTGAAGACAATTTCATGGATCCATGTCTTACCTCAGGTATTTTATTATCTGAAGCCCATAAGAGATACTTACTGGGCTCAAATGCAGCTAAATGCATGCACACCCAGCTCAGCCTGCTGGCAGGGTGGGCAGCAGGGACTTTTGCAAGGTACAGAATGACAATCTCTCCTGGGACTATCCAATTTAAACTACTACCCAGGCCATCTGAAAGGGGAAGAAAGTCATCTTCAAGGCCCTTTCTGTTTTAGGCAGGTGATATAATAAAAAGATGCGAAAGAATCCAGGTGGTAGGGAGCAAAGAAAAATTTTTTTTTTTTTTTTTTTTTTTTTTNTTTTTTTTTTTTTTTTTAAGTAAAATAAATAGAATCTGTAAGTGTCACTTCATTAACAGAAGAATAGACCAGGACAGCTCCAAGGCAGAAAGGGATTGACACCCAGCAGAGCCATACTGCAGGCTTGTTGCCCTGGAACCCATTTCCCTCTCTGTATACTCTGGTTTTGCCTGCTGACAAGCCAGGAGCATTCACCATGTTTGGGACTTTCCCATTTCTCCCACCAGCCAACCCCATCTTCTCCCACATGGACACAGTACCCACAGCCCTCCGTCCACTGCAGAGTTGCTGCAGGAGATCCCAGGTCACTTTTAMAAAACCTGTAAGATGGAGTTGAATTTGTCACTAAACCCAGCATTTTCTTGCCCCCAGACACCAGCTCAGGAATTCCTGAAGAAGGTGAGGGATCTGCTTGTACACTTACACACACTTTAAAACACAGCAGGTGTGGTGCTCCCAAGTACAAGGCATGTGTTGCCCACTTTTGCCAGTGCATCATCCAGCCTTGCTGATGGGTGCCCATTACCACCCTCATTTTGGAGGTTGGTTATGATTTTGGACCAAACCCTTCCTCAGGCTCTGAGCACATCCCAACTCCTCTCTGCCCCAGAAAGGCAAGGCTGTAGGGAAAAGTAATCTCTGTCATATCAGCTAATACAGTTGGAAGAAGGAACAACATTTTTTTGGATCATACACCCTTCTGAAAGCTCAGATGCACATGGCTAAAGACTTGCCTTGTTTCTCCAGCAATATTAACTTAGCTCGCAGGAGACATTATTCCTACTTACAAGTCTTACCTTGCTTCAATCCTGAGACTAACTGCAGCAACATCAGTGATTCATAGACAGCAACCTTCTACCTGTTAATCACTTTCCTATCAGCTTCTACCCACCTTAATCCCAAACAAGCTTTCCCTGAAAAATCAACAGGACTTGTTTGCAAATCACCAAAGATGCATCACACTGACGATAAAGCCATTGCTCTGTGCAAAGCTGCTTTCTTTTAGGAGTGGTAGACATTTTAGGGGGACTCAGCTGAGGCCCCTATCTTCCCACACAAGACCCAATAGCCTTCTCTTCCTCATCAGAAAATAATCTTATTTATTAAAGCATAAGGTAGCGTGTCGGTCCTTTTATGTTGTCCCCAGGAGCATGTGCAGCTTCATCAAACCTTCCTCTGCTTTCAGCTCCTCCAACTATTAGATTTCTCCCCAAACAGTCCTGCCATCAGTTACAAAGAGGTGTAAACCCACAGCCACTCCACTGAAACCTATAGGATTGTTCTGGCTTTACACCACTTCAGAGGAACTTTCACCTGCAGCTATTCACTGCGTGAACACCAACTCATTTCTGCTGCAATATCAACGCAACAGACTTGTGGCCTCTTGGGCAGTCCTGCATTTTCAGATGCAGATGCCCAAAGCCAGATATCCCTATCCCAGTTTTGCTACACCAGTATTTGCTCCCCACTCCTCACACACAACTGTCCTAGCTGTTCGCATCTGTCTTTGACTTCAAAGCAAGCCAGGGCTGCTCACAACATCTTCACACTAAGTCACTTATACAAATATCCACCCCTCTTTATTCCTTATATCCCATCCCTTTGGAAACCTAGCACTAAAACAGGCAGAAGAGTTTTGTTGCCATTCACCACTTAAAAACCCATTAACTGACAGCTCGGCACTGTCACACACATGGCAAGYGCAAGCTCCCAATCGGCTGCTGGCACGGGCTGCCGCAGTGTCATGCAGCCCCGCTGATAAGACCCTGGGGAACCTGCAGCCGACAGCAAAAAAACACTGCAACAGTTTAAATTCTGGCTACTTCTTCTCAATAGGATGCACAAGGAAAACAAAGCAAGGTGAGGAAAAAGCTTTCACTTCCCGGATGATAACACTTGAAGTATTTCAGTGCCAAGAAAATATTCCAGGGCAGAGAGAAAGGAAGTTTTGCATGATGTCTAGCAAAACACTTGCTGCTTGCACAGGGACTTTTTTGCTCCCTGTGCTTTGCAGACACACGAAAGCACCCAAACACCTGCCAAGCTCTGCACAGCCCACCCTTTGCCAGCAACCCTGAAGCTCATCCTATGGCAACTTGCATGAATTTTTTTCCTGTGGATAAGGACTTCTCTAGTCCCCATGGGGCAGGTTGCACTGGACCAGGGCTCCTGTCCAGTGCAAACTCTGGCAGCAGCACAGCCCCTTCACCAGGACAATTTCCACCCTCACCCAGGGGTTAGAGAGCATCCCCACACCACAGCATAGACTCACCACCAGAATCAGCGTCCCCAGGCACTCAGCCAGCGCTTGCCGGAGTAATTTGTTTCTGATCCTCAGGTGCTCCTCAATAGTAGCGAGAACGTCCTTTTGCCACCCCATCGCAGTAAAGGTGCTCTTCAGGCGGTGTCAGGGAAAAAGCTGCAGCTGACAAAGCCTCAGCAAGGTTTCTTCCCCAGCAGAGCTGCCTTTGCTTATAAGTAAGTTCTGCGATGCCTGACACACCTCCTGGGTAACCACACCCCTTCCACCCGCTCTTCAAACCCAACTTATTTTTTTTTCCTCCTTTTCAGCGTGAGACAGAGTGGGTGGTTTTCTTCATTTTCTTTATTGCTTGCATAGGTGAGCAAAGGATTCAGGAGTTTCAGAAGAAGGAATTAAATGCGACAAAGATGTCCTGCTCAAACCCCTGGTGTTTTCATCACTGACCACCTAAAACTTGGGACCGTATCTGCCCCTCTCCAGCTTCAGCTGAGGTCCTAAAAGCTAAATGCGTGGATTGAGCAGTGTCTTAACCCATTTGTGCAATCACAATACCCTGCTTTCAGCTTGCTTTCCCTCCCAAATTCCTGCAGGATGGCAAAGTGATGAGTACTCCTGTGCTGATCCAGAGGCTGCAGGGGCTTTTGCAGCAAAATCATGGGGCAGGAGGGTTTGATCCCTGACACCTGTACTGCAGGCTGAGGCCAAGGCACCTCCTGACTCCAGCAATTACCCAGCTGAAGCTGGTATCAAGAAGCAAGACCAGACCTCTCTCCATGAAAAGCTGCATCTGGGTCCAAACTCTTGTGTATCGTTACAGTTTCTCTCATCCTCCCAGGGCTTTGGGAGAGCATTTCCAGCCCAGTCCCCATGAAAGCTGTGAAGAAAAGTGGTGAGAGGTCCCAAGTGCGGAGCCAATCCCTCATCATAGGACCTTGATGAGAAGACCACTGACTCACTGAGCCTCACAGGAACCAACCCTTGCTGCATTTTCATCCTCAGCAACATCCTGTATCACCCTGGGACAGTTCTATGGGACGGTCTGAATGAAAGCTGTCCCAGTCCGTACCATCTGGGGTGAGGGCTGCTAACAGGACGCGTGCCACTCGTGGCATCTGGTTTCTGTTAAGCGCGTAGTAAAAATTCCCCAGGCTCTTTGACTCACCGGGGCTTGATCTAGAGCAGCAGCGCTGAATTTGCAGGACTGAGGGGGACCCCTTTCCTGGATTTGTTCCCCCGCCTCCTCTGCAAAGCCACAGATGTCCAGCTTTTCCTCTTCCCCTTGTTTAACCATTGACTTTCCTGTTGGAAAAGCAGAGCTTTTTAGTGCAGTGGTGAATGGGCCTTTATTTTGTACAGAAACTGCAGCCAGCCAAAGGAGCAGAGTCAGGAATGTGGTTAAGAAAGCAATAACATGTAAGGAATCAAATGCAGGGAAACACTCGGGTCCAAACATAATTACAGGGACAGGAAACTTTCCTCATTACTTTGAGCTCAGGCCCGGTCTGGTAACACCAGCATCAATGGGGTCCTCTGAACTACAGCGAGTACCCTGTCAGCCCCATGCATGCTCGCTGTGGCTGGGGTTTGCAAACCACCACTTAGGACACCCGATTTTTACTTTCTCTCCCTCTCGCTCCCCTCACCCTCTTGCTGTGCATCACCCGACCCATGGAGGATCCACAGCCGCTCCTCTGCCTCGCTTCCTCCTGCTTCCTCCCTCTCCTTTATACTCTGCTCTGTCCTTTTCACCCTGACTCTGTATCAAAGCCATCACAGCCAGAAATGAAGCTGTGTGTTGGGTTTTTTCCCTTTTGGCAGTTCCTAAGCTAAGGTCTGTGAGCTGTTTTGCCATTTGTTGAACCACCAGTGTGCAGATGCTGTGTTCTGTGGTGTAGGTTTATTTAGATTTATTTAGACTGGGTCCTGGATCCCATCCCTTCCCTGGTGATGGGGACAGGGCCATAAGACCAGAGAGAGACAGGTGAGGAACAAGAGGCACAGGGAGGTGTGATGTACTCCAGGTAGGTAGGTACATTTCTCCTTTCTGCAGCATCTGAGCCCCTCTGGCTATGAGTTGAGGATACAGACATTTCCTCATGACTGGTGAAGGGAGGGGAGATGTCTAGGCTCCCAGGTTGATGGTAGAAGATGGTGGTAACACCAGCATCAAAGCTGGTGCTTGGAAAAGTCTAGACAGACGCAAGCCTGAGGAGCCGGGGTGGGGTGGGCGCTCCGACACCGGCTCTGTGACTGACTCACTGCCTGACCCTGAGCAAATCCTTCACCTTTCCACACCTCAGCTTCTCCATCAGTAAATTGGAGAGAGTGATATCGGATTCCCTTCTCGGGGCGTTGTGAGGGTGAATCACTGCAACCCAAGATCAAATGACTTAAAATGAGCAATAGGGATTTATGCAATTGCTTTCCCAACAGACAGCTGTGTTATTATCTAGCAAGGAGCTTGGGGAAGGGACAGTAATGCAACACTAGAAGCAGCAGAAGATCTTTTCAGAAGCAATAACTGATCAAAGTGTGGGTAAGGGCTGAAAGGCCCCAGCGCTGGAGCTTCTCTGTTAAGGCAGGTATTGCCCTGCCACACCATTCAGCTGGACTCCAGGGACACATGATCTAAGCACAAAACAATTAAAGATGTAAGTCAGCAGCAATAGGTTTCCAAACAAGCCCATCTCCTGCAGTAACTGGTGCACAGGGTTCTGGTACCCATCCTGGTGGTTAGAAGTCCATGGGTCAGTAGAAGTAAACAGGGAAGGATGTAGCAGTAAGACTAACAAGGTAGGCCCTCAGAGCTGCTGGGCTCTCCTAGTGTTGGGTGGACACAGCAAGATGTCCATGCCTTTAGCGTTGCCTTGCATGGACAAAGATGCTCTTTCACAGCACAAAGGCTCGAAGAAAGGAAATTTCCAAAACTCTGTCACAAACACTCATGCCTGACCTCCTGGTGGTAGTGCCAAAGCTATTGAAGCCCAAGCAAGGGACTTCTGTTGTAAATCATGGCGTGATTCAAACATCAGGTGTCAAAGTGCCTAGAATGAACTACCCCTATCAATCTATACAGTGTCAAAAAATCAAGGCACTGGGGGGGGGTAATGTAACACTTTAATTTATGGAAACTGCTGGTTGCCCAGAGGAAACTCAAAGAGAAAAGGAAGCTCAGCTCAGCAGGGAAATCAGAGACAACACTGTTCTGTTGTGCTCCTTCCATAAATCTCAATCTTTTCTTCCAATATCTTCTGGGATCAACAAATATGGCAGTACCTATGAATAAACCAAGATTTGAACCCATGCCCTCTGACCCCACTCCAACAGAGCACTTGTCTGTAATGTTTGTCACTTACTTATTCCTTTCCTTTCTCTCCTGCAGAACCGTGCAACGTGCCACAAGAAACTTGCTGTGCTCGGGCTGTTATTTCTACACAAGGTCCAAAACTAACACCCAGGTTCCAAGTTTGCTGTTTGTGTTTCAGCCTTGCCGCTTGGCTCCCTCCCTCATCACTCCACTCCAGGGGAAACACACAGGTGAAATTTTAAAGGAAGAACCAGTCCTTGGCTGCTCCCCTTCAGCTGTTTTCCTACTGGCTCTAGTGACACAAAATAAACTCAGGCTCATAAACTCCTTGGCTTCTGCAGAGTGCTGAATCAGCCTCCAGCAATGTAATTTTTCCTATTAAAAACTAAGTTTAACAAAGTAACCAGACTTTTTCTTAAGCAGCTGAATGGATAAACATGGACTGTTGGGTTCCACATCTTGTCCAAGCCAAACTGATCACCCATCCCAGGATGGATGGTGCAATCCAATAAGGAGAAAAGCGTGAATCACACAAATCTGTAATGAGTCACTCATTGCACTGATGGCTGGGTGACCTGGTGCAAAAGCCATTATGCCAAGAGAGGTCACTGGGTCAAAGCATGACAGGATTCATCCTTGTGAAATCTCCGTTTGGAATATACCCCGACCATCTCCTTCCCATGATCTACTTGACAGAGCAATATGGTGACATGTTCAGAAGATTTCATTAAAAATAAAAATTATAGCTTGCCTAGCAAGGCAGGGTAGGAAGTGAGTGGGTAGGAAGTTTGTAAGCTTTCTAAACCATTCTAGCTGGAGGGTTGAGTGCAGTGATTTCAGCATCCTGCCTTGAATCTCCAGATTTGCAGAGCCAGGTGTTCATTTCACGTCTGGGTCTGCTTAGCCCTCCACCTTGAGTTAGAAAAATGGAGAAATTCCTCCAGGGAACAGTGGTAGTCTACACAGCTGAGGGTTGTTGATGGCATCTGTGTTTGGAGAAACTTAAGGTGAAACTGCAATCCTAATTTAGGTTCCTCGGACATCTAAGAGAGGCCTGGAAGTTGGCAAACTGGGTTTGGACTTGAATTACAATATAGTAATGGGAATAATATTTAAAATCCCTGAAAACAGCTCTTCATGAAGTCCACTGCTTAGGACCAAGTGGAGGAAAGGGTGACCCTGAGCTGAGTCTATACCTCATATTATTCAGAAGCGTCTCATATGGATGGATCCCCCAGAGTTACATTGGAGCATGGACCCACAGCCTGTTCCCACTGGCAGTTCCTTGTCATGTCTGATTTCCTCCTCATTTCAAAGCTGGTCCCAATTTACAGGAATAAACATTGTTCATCACATGCCATTCCTGTAGAGAAGCCATTTTCCAGTATAAGCAGTTGCATACCAGAATAACTACTGTACATTGGAAAAGCACCAATTGCTCCAGAAGAAAGCTTTTTAATAACACATCTGAAAGGAAAGCTATTACAAACAGCTCTCCTGAAATAGGGTTTTGGCAGGAGCTACTGCCATAAACTGCTCTGTGTAGACAGTCGCTCTTCTGAGAGCTGCAGAGCCAGTCCTGACTTGGAGACATGGCTGCTGCTGAGCACCGCAGCGGGAGAGTTCAAAGACCCTGAAGGCAGAAGACACAGAAATAGGGTGAAACTCCATCAGCCCAAAGTGTGAGTCAGGAGCAACGACAAGAACTTTCCCTACCAGGTGAGGACGTGTCCAGGAACGGAAAGTATGACTGCTCTCTAACCTAACCACAGGTAGTCCCAGCACAGATATCTACTCCATGTGATCACTTTAGAAGCATCTCTTTCTCTTCGTTGACTATAAAGGAAGGTTAATACAACTAGCCCAGATGGAGACAGCTACACATAGCCAGTGTGGCCCACCCCCAGTCTCTAAGGAGGTGCAGACCTGCAAAAAGTAAAGGTATTTTTACTATAGATGGGGTGAGGTATTTGTATTAGGAGCAGGGAAGACTTAATACTGTTCCACAATTCACAGCAGGGGCTCTCTGCAATACCACACCTATTTCAGGTCACCCATGCTCAAGAAAGACAAACTGAAAGTGGAAGAGGTGCAAAGAAGTACCAGAAGGACAAGCAGGTGAACGGAGTCCCTCCATTCCAGTATGGGCCAAAAGTGCTCAAATAAGGTAATGCAGCAAACCCAAGGCCAAGTTGGGACATACTGCTGTCAGTAAGTACATCAGGAAGCAAAAGAACTGTTTGTGTTGGCACAAGTGCAACTAGGGATGAACCAGCCATGGATAATTTTAGGCTGGAGAGTAGAAACTGTAAGAGCATGGATGTTGTGTAGACATTTTCTGTTTCCAGGAAGATGTTTCACTTTCCCAGGAGATGCAAGGGTAGAAAGTACAAGAGGGTTAAATCTGAAAGGAGGCATGGAGTTCCCTGAAGTAGTTAACTCTTTGTCCCCAGTTTCTGTACCCTGACCCAACTCTACACCCCCAAGTCTTGCTTGCCCTCATATGGTCTCTGCAAGGGAATTCCTGCTAACCTGCACCCTCAGAGAAGAGAATCAGGCTCCTGAACTGTACAAGCACCTTTGGAGCAAACTATACTCTCTGTTCTTACGGTTTCAGGGCTGTCGAAGGACTTTAACTACCAGTTCACCAGGACCCTCCCTAAATCCACCTCTGCAAATGCAAAGTGAGCTTGCCTACACTTGCTGCAAGTGAGAACAGAGTCTGCTGTCCTCTTTGGGACATTCATTCCTTCAGCTGATTTTAAATCAGCCTGAATTCTAGGGGAATTTCCATAGTGGCCTATTTTTTTTTTCCCCTGTGTAGTTTAAGTATTAAACATTATCCTTAAGCAAACAGGCATTAAGGAACTGCATTGTAATGGGCATTTCTGAGATTCCATAATGCAACAGGGATTTGGCATGGACAAGCCACTTGAGACAAGCGCCTGCGGCTGTGGAGATAACAGGGCTGTAAACAGAAGGGCTGGGCTGTGCAGTGGATGCAACACCCTAAGTCTGAAGAGGCATAAGCACCTACCTCCCAATCCACCAGGGAAGTCCCTCTCCCAAAAAGAATGTCCTGTTACCTGACAGCTCCTGCACAGACAGACATCAGCATGCATGGGACACGAGGTGGTTTTGGGCGATAGTTTTTAACTGGATCTGGAGGCTTCAATGAAGGCTTGATCTCATGGGTGGGGAAAAGCAAAGAACTTGAATGCCGTTGTGATGAGAGCCATTGTCTTCCCCTCCCTCCCCTTCAAGTTACATTGGTTGACTAACCCTATGGCTGACCTGGAATATCCCAAGGGTAAAGAGCCAACATTTCCTTAGAAAATGTCCTGGCCTCTTTTTCTTGGCCTGCCCAGAAGGAACAAAAGTGGGGATTTACACACTGAAAGCCCTAAATAAAGTCAGCAAAAGTAGATGCCAAAATAGGATGTAGAAGATATTCAGAACTTCAGTCCTAAACTAGGAGCACTGAAACGRGGCTAATCCTGTGCCCGGGAATACATCCTTTAATTGCCATGTGTGGACACAGGAAATCCAAGTCCTAGTTTGCTTCATGACCCAAGGCATGGATGGGTTTTGTCTTGAGAAACCCACTGTCAAATCAAAGTGGTTTGTGGAAGCAGAGGGGAGGACATGGCAGGGGCAATCCCTCCCCAGACAGGCAGCCCAACTCAGACCTCCCTGATCTGCCCGTACCCCTTACATCTGAGGGCAGGGTCGGGTGTTGAGAACAGCCAGCACAGAAGCCACAGGAGCTACCTGCCCTGGCACAGGACAGGGGTCTGGGGATCAGAAACTGGCAGTCAGGAGGAGCTTTCCCGTGAGTCACCAGTGCATTTGTAGCCAGCATGGGCAGCAGGTCCCAACTCCAATCACCTCTTCCTGGGGTCAGAAACCTCTTTTCCCTTAGGCGAGGAAAAGCCCAGCCCTGCAGGCTGCCAGCACCCAGTGAGGACAGGATGAGACCTGAAACCAGCACCGCATGGAGGCAAGCATGGAGTGTACCAAAGGGAYAAGTAAGGGGTCCTCTCCCTCCACCCGCGGAGAGCCCTTGCATCTCTCTCCCCTCTGGGATGCAGAGGGAATGGATCCCATCGTCCTTGCAGCCCCACATCTCCCAGCTCCAGCCCTCCTGGCAAATCCCAGTAGCGGAGTTCCATCCCCACCGCAGCTCCTGTTCACTTCCAGACTGGAGAAGAAGGAGCAATGGGAAGGTGACAAGAGCAGCAGTGGGCCAGGGAGCTCAAAAACCACAGAGAGGAGGAGAGGTTACCCCTCCCGAGGCTGGCAGCAGCCCTGGGTCTCCCCATCACAGGCACTTTGCTGCACYGTGTGTTTTGTGGGGTGGTAGGAGCAGGGCAATGCTGCCAAGGTACCAAAATGCCCACCCTGTAGCAAGGTATCTTGCCACACGCACTGCTTGGGAAACCATTTCCCAGCAAAATCTGTCAATGAAAGTCTGTTGTGTGTGGCTGGGACTTCCCATGTGGGAGCTGTCCATCCTTTGGGGACAGACAGCATCTCTCCTGCTTTGCTTGTTAACCTACACACCGCAGATGTACCCATTCTTCAGCTCCAGGCTGGGGGTATCAAACCTGGGAGGTGCAGGTGACGGGTCTTTGATGTCCACCCCTGTTCCCTGCACTCAAGACATCGCACCCACCCCTCCTGCCACCACATCCTGCAGGAAGCCCATGGAGACCTGAATCAGACCTGAGTTGGGCAACGGGAGTCAGCAAATTGGATACTTATTACTGAACGGCAAGATAAGATCACTTACACTCATCCAGCTTTTGGCTTGGGGAGTATCTATTGCAGGCACCCAGCTGGGGCATCCGCTCAGCCTTGCAAAACCCTTACGAAGAGGCACCAGCCCTGGCTTCACGCATGCTCTCCCACCCCTCCCACAATGAATACATTCAGCTGGCAGAAATGACGATGTGCGGAAGGAGGGAGTGGGACTTGGCATGGCCATCACGCCGCTCATTCATCCCTCCACCTGGCATGCCAACTCAGCAATGACAAGGGAAGGGTGGAGGGGCAGAGAAAACCTGGTGGGATACCCCAGTGTGGACCACTGGGGAGGAATAAGACATGCCAGTTGTTTGTGGGAGGTTTCCGTAAGGGATGTGCCAGGAAGACTTGGTCCCAGCTGCTGCCAAAGAGATCATGGGAAACCTGAACTCAAGGCTATTATTAACCTATATAGGAAACTTCTTGCCTTATTTCTCCTCTAGGAGAGCAAAGGTGTGTGTGAGAGGGAGGAGAGGCAGCAGTCTTCCTCAGGTGGGGTTTGCCATCCCAGCACTTCTGAGATCCCCGAGAGGCAGGAGCTGTGGCACCCGTGCGCCCACCACTGGAACAGACAGCTTTGTGGCATGAAGCAGAGCACCCTGCAGCTCTTCCAGTGGGCATCCCTGATGCCCTGTGGATGCAGCAGCAAGGTGTAATGGTGGTGGCTGAACTCAGCAGGCCTCCAAGCACAAGCTGTCCAGAGTCAGCTCACGTGGAGAGCCAGCAAACACTGCTGGGTTTTCAGCCAAGGGCCATGGGTGCTGAGCAGCCCACAAGGATCCAGACCCAGGGCATGCGAGAGGGCAAAGCTGTAGCAGAAAGAATCACCTTGGTGGTGGTGGGACCTGCTTCTGGGACTACAGCCCTTTGCTGCTGTGTCTCATATTGTTCCCAGGAGTGGCCACAGCAGCCCATCCTAGCTCCTTCAGAAATGGGCCAAGAGTCTTTGCTAGCTTCAGTCCAGAGGCAAGGGGTCTGCAGCAGTGTGTACCCACATACAACCCATGTTGCCTACGCTGGAGAGGCAAGGTACCCCTCAGATTGGACATATCTTCCAGAACGACATCAAGTGGGGGATACAGACCCATGTCCTAGAGGTGGCACCAAGCCTTTACACCAGCAGTGTCCCAGGAGGGAGGTGCAGACATACACTCAGGCTAAACARCCTGGTGGGTTACTTCAAGTTGGACCACAGCAAGCGCTGCTGAGAGCAACCCAGGAACTGGGGCCAACTGCTAGTAACTCTTCCTGAGGCCCCATATCTAGAAAGGAACTAATTTTTGCTCAATGAAATGGAGTTTCGTCAGAGGCCAGGGAGGAACGTTGCTCCCTTGACACCAGCCCTGATAGTTTTCTGCTTGTTACCATTTACTGTAAGGTTCTTCAGAGACCTTTCTGGAATGTGCAGTGCCCTGAGGATGACTCTGGGCCATGAAACTCTAAACCAGCTCATGGACCTCCATGGTGAATGATCACATCTGTCATTATTACCTCCAGCTGCGGGAGCTGTTGAACTCAGGTCGCTGCTCTGCCTTTCATCACTATTGTTTTTGCCGCTTGGTAAACAGGCAAATTTCCATCCTTGTGTCTAGGACAATGYATCATTCAATGGATGTACTCCAAAACAACACCTTAAGGTTATTGTTAACTTATATAACAAGAAATGCTGGGCTAAATCCTCCATGTGTGTAAACTGAGGTGTCTTTGGCTTTCAGCAGTAGAGAATCTGGCCTCTAAAGCTTGGTTGCCCTGGGTCCTGGTATGSTCCCCTGCTTGCGCTCTGCACCATTGGCCTGTGAGCAACGCTACAGGTGGTTTAAGACATGTTTGGGCTCTGCCCTAGCATGTGTAAGAGCCCTGGTCACTGCCTGGGATTATACTTCAGCTATTGCCTCCTTTCATGGGAAAGAAGATGGAGGAAAACAGAGACACTATGTGTGTACCAAAGCTGAGTTTCACTGGCTACAAACTTTAGCTGCAATAAAGTTCAAAGAGCCCTGCTCAGGAGTCTGCGTGGACGTAGGATGTGCTTCTTAGTGCTGGGATTTCCAACAATAATGATGTTCTGGTTCTGCATCCCTGTCCCCCACCAGGACTGTCAATGCCATTGGTGTGTAATTGCAAGAGCTGGACAGCCAGTACAGAGCCCCGCTGTCCTGTGACTTGTCTGGTCATGGGACCAGCTTTTGAAAGACGATGGCAATGAAAATGTTGTCACTGCAATGCCTGACCTCCTCACTGACATTGCTTATGTAGTAGGTATCTACTAGTTGGAGGCTTGCTGGAGAGTGCAGAGAGGAGGGGAAGGGAACCTCACATGACAGCAGATCAACAAGACAGGAGTATCTGCACCCAGCCCTGATGAGTGCAGGGCTGTGGGRTTTCAGGTGGTTTTGCTTTTTTGAAGGATGTTAAAAAGTTAAAGACGGTGAAGACAGCACCAGAAATTCACCCGAGGGCTAAAGCAAATACCCTTTGCAGGAAGAAGCTGAGAGTTCAGCATGTTCAGCCTTTCAGAGAGAAGAGGGAGAGCTTGATTACAGGGTACAAATACCACTGTGGGGAGAAAAATACAAGGTCTTTAATTTCCAGGAGAAAGGCATGTCAAGCCAAACRGCTTTTAGCCTTGAGCCAGACAAATACAAATGAGAAGCCCAGGCACGGGGATTCGCACCTCCCCAGCACAGTGCTGGCTATCCTGGGGCAAGCGGGCCGGTGGGCTCGGCAGTGGGGTGTCTCTTGGGGGAAAGGGAAGACACCAGTGCAAAGAGCTGGAAGATTTTTCTAGCTGCTCATTGACTGCGGGTGCTGCTGCTTCAGAGCGTGCTCCATCATGTCCCCCTTCAAAAGGAGCATACACTTCAGTGGAAAGAGAGAGACACAAGCAGAAGTGATTTGCTAGCCTGAGGCTCAGCTGGGCTGAGCCTGTGCTACACTAGTCATGTTGTGTGGCATCCTTGAGCTCCAGGGATCCGGAGCCAAGCCAGAATAATTAATTGTGCAACACCTTTATGACTGGGAAACCTGCCTCCCCTCCCTTATATAATGGCAGCACCTGGGGGCGAGTCATCTCTTGCTGACTGCGGAGTTGCATGGCGGGGAGCAGCCTCCCGAGCCAGGGGACAGGCATTGCCCCAGCACAGGGCACAGACACCCCCCAGTTCCCCTGCGTGAAGGACAGGATGCATTTGCAGGGTCATGCACTGAGATGAGAGACGCTTCTCTGATCCCACAAGGGGATGAGAAATGTGCTTAAACACCCCGTCCAAGGCCAAAACAAGAATTTCAACCAACCCAGCAGGTCTAGCTGATTTTTTTCCTTATCCCCTCCATTGTAGGCTCCTACAGTCATCTTCCACTCATCCTCCCTTCCCCCTTCACGCCACGCATGTGCCATGGGACACGGCCAGACTGCCCACATCAGGAGGATGCAGCCATGCAAACATGCCCCCACGCACTTCCCGAGGCACAGCCGGTGCCCAGCACCGGCACACACGCACCCRGCACACTCATCGCACCAGGTGCTGCCCTCCTCCTCCACTGCCTGGGCATACACGTTGCAGGGCTACTGGTCCCCCTCCCCTGAGCTGTCAGGGGTACGGCAGGAGCAATGGCCAAGGCAGGGCAGGGAGAGGTGGGTGTCCTGCCCGCAGCGGTGAGAGCTGAGCTATGCCTGCACCACAAGGGTGGGAGTGGGACGCGCTGGGTGCTCACGTGCCATGGGGGGTAGCCTGGCTGGCATGGGCAGCAGAGGGACCTGTCGCAGAGCAAGCACTTTTGGGCAAAGGGGCCAGGGGTGGTTTTGCCTGTGAGGCCCAAACATCTGCCTGCACAAATGCTTCTGCTGTGCTTTACCAGCGCGGCTGCCAGCGCAGCCTGTTGCTCTGCTCCCAAGCTTGCCCATAGCATTGCCAAACAGGCATTGCTGGGGGTTGAACGTTTTCTGCCTTGTTTGTTTGCCTCAAGCATATATATATACACCTCTCCGTGCCAAGACAATTTCAAGCACTTCCAAAAGTAGGCTAGTAACAAATCTACACTTTTGCCCATCTTAGATCATACTTGGTGACCTTGTCATGGATTTGGGACTTGAGATATGACTGGGAGGCAGAGACGTAGGTAAGTGCTTTTGCCCACTAGTGAAAATCCACCCCAGTGTGGTCCAGGTGCCGCTCAGGTGACCTCAGCAGGGACTTGGCAGATTTTTGCTGACAAGACTCCCCTGAAATTTTGAAATTCATCCACCTCTTTTCTGAAAATTTCTGCAGCTGCTAGAGAGGACAAGACCACTCACCACACCATCCCCACAGAGGAAATGGATTTGCTCCCTTGGGCTGGCAGCTCCTGATGGCTCCATGGCAGAAGGTGGACACCAGGGATGAAAAACAGGGACTGACAACCTTCCCTGACCATGCTCTTCTCTGTGAGATGGTGTCTAGGAGGAAGGAGGATTATCTGAGAGGTAACAAACCCAGATTGGGGTGGAGGAGCAAGTACACCATGAAATGAACACTAGTGAAACAGGACTGGGAAGCTGGAGCGAAGCTCCAGGATTTAGAGGGGGAGACAAGACAAGGAGATGGAAAGGAAAGGGATGGGGATTGGGATGGGGTTTGGGATGTGATGCCAGGGAAAGCCTTTCTTGGAGAGACCACCTCATGGTTCCCCAGAGAGAAACCAAGACAGACAAGAAGGCAGTGGGACAAAGAGATGGCTGGACCAGGTGACAGGGACTGCCAGCCTGTGGAGGACATGCGAAGGGACAGGAGGCAGGTGGGAGGGCTACAGAGACCTGGCATTGGGGGCACAGTGTCTGCAACAGGGGCCAGAGAGGAGGCATGTGTGCAGCTGATAAAGGACTCAGGAGAAGCGGCAGAGGGACTGGGACCAGCAAGCTGTGCACAGAGGCATTTTAAACCAAGAGCTTAAACTGGGAGTTGAGACTCAGCAGATAAAGGGCTGTCTCCACAGAAAGGCAAAGAAGAAGGGAACAGGCACTAATTTAGGGCTCAAGGGGCTGAGAGCCTTGAACTGGGCAGGGGTACATGGAGGAGGCAAAAAGATTGGGACAGACGGGAGGAGATGCTCCAAAAAGGAATGAATCCGGGGAAATAAGCATGTGTCAACCATGGCAGGCTTTGCTGCTGAGCCCCAAGAAAACCATGAGTCTCACCCTGTCCTCTGCTGTCAGCAAATACTCATGAAGACCTTCAGGCAAAACGTGTTTCAACCCCACTTCGTAACAAGAGCAGGGCCTCCCACCAACCGGTTATCCTGGGCTCCCTCTRCTCCAATGGAAGGGGAGGGGGTGTAATGAGTCATGAGGACTGAGTAAGACCTGGGTTTTGATCAGTTGGGTGGGTTTTTTAACCACAGAGAACTGCTCCAGATGCATGCATTAAAAGAAGTTTGTTAAGGCTTTAAAGTCCTTAACAATGGCTCCTCCATTAAGAAGAGCCAGCCTGAAGTTCACCCGCACAGCCTTGGTTTAAAAAAAACCCTTTGAGTTTACACAGGAAGATATAGTCCCCACTATGTTTCCCTCCTTTGGGGTGCACAATGGGCAGTGCTCAACTGATGAACAGCTCTTGCATCTTCTGTTTTCCTCTTGCTGCTTCTCGCTTGTCTTCAAACAGTTCAACCCTAATCCAAAGGACCATCACCACCTTGGCTTTCCCAGGTCAGTCACCACCCTCCAGCTGGAGCAGTTCATTCAAGTCCCTTCACTGCTTGGGATGGGAGCATGGGAGAGAGGCATTACCCCCTCTTGAGCTAGGCACAGAATAAAATCTTGTAGGTCCCTCATTTGATGGTCCCCAGGTCTGTTGTATCAGAGCACCCAGTGCTGTACATTCAAGCCCAGCTCACATTGACGTCCAGCATTCTACACTGACCGTGAGACCATTAAGATAAAGAGCTTACCAGTTCAACCCTCTTGGAAGGGGTTAATCACGTAAATCACTGGTGAGCAAGGTTAACACTTGGAGGAGAAGACAGTGCCTGCCCATAACACGTAGGTTCCCTGGCATATGAGTCTCTCTGGCTGAGATCCCCAAGATCGCAGAGGAGAAAGCAGATCCATCCAGTTCCTGTGTGCACTCAGCTACAAAGTGTGGGGACACTCAGCTGTCCCTGGTCTTCTCTCACCATTGTCATGCAGACCTCCTCTAACTGGGCAAGACATATACACAAGCAAGTAATGAAGTCCAATCAGTTGGCATTAAAGGAAACCAGGACCACGACTGACAATCTTGGGGGATCAATGTCTGGCTTGTTGGTGTTAAATCCTCCTGGTGATACTAATTTCAATAGAGCCAACACTGGAGTGAGAAGAATACTGGAGGGGAGACCCAGTATGCAATAAGCCTTAGGGATGATAATGGGGGGACGGGGACTGAGAGCTCTGAGGGGAACAGTAGGTCCTGCAGTGACCCTGTTCCTGGTGCACAGGTGTAGCATCATCAGGCAGATAGAGATCTTTTCCAAAGATCCTAAATGACTTGGGCCCAGAAGTGGAAGGTAAATATAGGAACTGGGCCCAAAAAAGTGCTTAGACTTCTCACACAGAGAACTTCAAAGACTTTACAGAGGGTGCTCACATCACCTTATTCAGCATCTGAGATAGGGCTACATCCCTAGAGAAACAGACTTGGATGTTGTCAAACACATGCTGGACATGCACTGACAACATAGGCCATTAAGCTGGACATCTGGGGCATAATTCAGTTATCCAAAACTAGGTGTCTCTGAGGTGCCCTGAGGTACCTAAATCAACTGACATGGGACCTTCAGGAGAGCCTTGTCCTTCCAAAGAGCAGCCAGAGGTCAGGAAGGACATCCAGGTCATCTCAAAGAGCCCTGAGCATCTACATTTAGGCAACTAAATCAAGCCCCAGATGTGAGACATTGGTGTGAGTTTGTAAATCCCACGCAATGTCTAGACACATCTTCCTTTACCCAAATACTTTGATCTATATCTGGTCCTTCAGCTGGCCTTTATGGACTTTTGCAAAGACTTTGACTCCTAAGTGTTTTGGATGGTTTGGCAAATGTTATCTCTGGGCAACTGAAAAAATGTCTCTAAGACATCAGGCCGGATCCAGCCAAGGTCTAGACCCACCACACTGTTTTGGCTCTGTTGGATGTCTACCTCACCTGTTGCACTGGGGTCTTAGTGATTTGCAAAGTATCAAACAGCAGCAAAAGTAGGAAGAGCCAAGGCAGTGAACAGGCACAACCTGGCAGGAATCGTGGTCTCGGTTAACCCCATGGGGCTCTGTCCTGAACATCGGGGGGCAGGATTTTGCCCTCCACGTTCTAGCCCCAACTTTGCCTTTGGTGTCTTCAAAATGGGGCTGCAACAGGTTTTGAGAAGAACCAAGGCACTGCAAACACTTCTGACAGGAGTTCAGCCTGCCTGATCCTGGTATTCCTTTCTGCCTCGGTTGCCCCTTCTGCACAATAAAACCTCATCTACCTCATGTGGGCTATGTAATGATGACTAATTAATGTTAATTAAGTGCTTTCAGATCATCCAATTCAAGGAGTTATATGATTGCAAAATATTAATTACTGTTTACTTATTATCATTAAGTCAATAGCAAAACCAGCTGCTTATCTGCCCCAGCCATGACTCAGAAAGAGGATGATGGCTGATAAAGATAGAGATGTAGAGTCCAGTTAATCCTGTACAGTGACACACGTGTATGTGTGTGTGTGAGTGCATGTGCAAAGGCACCTGACACAGCAGGGCCAAGGCCAAATTAGGCCATACTCATGTCAAAGCCATGCAAACTGAAAGTCCATGGCGATGAGCGAAAACTCATCTTGCCAAGGATCTAGTTGGGAAAACGGATGTCTAGCAATGATTCACATGTTTGAAAATCATAATCATGTGAGAGACCATGTGCTACAGAGACTTACAACAGTCAAGGYTCTAATAAATTACCATGAATGACTACAAAGTCGTTGTAAGCATAGGCTATCCTCACAGAGYGTTTGAAAACCTCGTTGTCAAAGATAACAAACCATACGTGAGGGGCAGGAGAGAAAGAGGTAGGGAGAACAACAGCCAGGAATGGAGAACTTGGCAGACAGATGGAGAGGAAACTGAGCTTAATATTTTGTCAAACTCTTGTAGGATGATAGAAATGAGTTTTGGGTTGGACCTTGAACCAGTTGGTGGTCAGAGGACTGGAGCAGGGTGGGTATTCACAAACAAGGACCACATAGGTGATATCCTCTGATTAATAGATGTTTAGGGCTGACCATGTTGATGGAGCGAAAGAGATTGACTCTACTGGAAAAGAGACAATTCTAGGCAAACTCTGGTAGACAGATTTAGGAAGGACCCTGAAGAAGGATGAGGGGCACTGAGCTTGATGCAGCTTGTTGAGGCCTCAGAGGAGGGGTGAAGGGCTCACACTGCTGGATCAAGAGCAGTTGTGCTTTGCAAGGAGCACCAGGGAAGGGAGGAGGAGAAAACATGGAGGAACACAGGAGTTTTGGGAAAAGGGTGGACTGGGTCCTAGAGATTCATGGAGGAAAGCAGAGGTTTGGTTTGGGAAATCCATGCCATGGACGATGAAGAGCTTTACATTACAAAGGTTTTCAGGCATTTACAGGTGCCTCCAAATTACCATCTGACCTCAGAGGACCTACCGAATCCCTTAGGCATTCTAGCATCCTTAAACACCTCAAATTGCAGCCTAGCATTTACACTGACATGTAAAATTATCTTCCCTGTGAGGGCTTGAAAGAGCGACCCGGAAGCCTGTGGCTGTGGCTTCTGCTTGGCCGCTTGCAGGGCGCCAGGTACCTCTGAGCCATGGTGACTTTCTCTGCAGGCTGGTTCAGAGCCAGGTGCATATACTGTCGGCAGCCTGAGCAGCTCTCCTACTCACACACCCAGGGAAATACACACAAGGAAGCTGGATAAACTTCCCTAAATAGGTCCTCAGGAGAACAAGAATGGTTCTGACCTACAAAAGCAGGCTCCACAAGTCCAAGCCCATTTGCTTTCAGGGGTCTTTAGTTAATATAAGTGACTATAATGTACTAGTCCAAGGGACTACACAAGTTGATGCTACTCAGTAAGGTGAAAGATGGGGCAGCTGATGTGCCACGAAACCAGATGCAGAGCAGGAACGTGCACAAGTCAATGGCAACAGCCAATAGCTCTCTTCACATGGAGAAGTATCAGCAGGACCCAAGTTGGCTTACGGCCTGGGGCCCATGGGGTCCTCAAGCTGTTTCCTCTCTTCCATCCAGAGCCCAAAACCAATCAGGCCTAATCTAAAAAGTGCAGTGATACAATGTCCTCCACACACTACAGAACAAAGCCAGAGGACTCCGTAGAACCCATGTGTTGCAGTCTGGAAATGGTGATGCAGCTCTCAGTGCAGCAYTCTCTCTGAGCACTCCTGTATTTCATCCACCATTCACCATGGTAGAGAATCAATGTCAAAGCAACCATCAAACACTTTTTTTTTTTTTTTTTTTGCTCCTGCTTTGTGACTTCTACCTAACTCCCCAGGAGAAATGTACAGCAAACAAGCAGCTCCCATCAGAAAATCATTGCTGTTCTCTGAGACGCAGTCACATAATGATGTCTCCTCTTCGATCCTGGTGTCAGGATCTAGCTCCTGATTCTATCCCCACCTTGGACAAAGAGGTCTAGCCTAAGGAAATACACTTAAGCTTCAGGGTGTCTCTGAGATATGATCAGTCTGGAAGGCCCCAGTCTGATAGGGAAGTCTCCTTCTTATATTGCAGACAAAAGTTCAGAGGAGTCAGAATATTTGCCCAAAGCTATTCAGAGAGTCAGGCACTCAAATGCCTTTTGTCTGACACCTGAGCCACCACACTGATACCTTTTGAGTCTATTGAGCCCATTCTCCTCTTCATAAATTGCTCCCCAGTGACTCCTGGCTATGGTGGAGTCAGTTCTGAGCATCACAGAAGCTCAGCGACATGTTCTGCTGGTGGCTGTGGTGCTTTCAGGAACATTGTTTGCTCTTGGTTGCAACATTGCTTTTAGGAACAATATTCTTCCTTATTACTTTCCGTCATCCCCTTGAGATTCTGCTGAGTCTCTTATACTGTYAGGATCCCATTGTGCATTTGGGATGAGCTCAACCATTCAAAGAGAACAAACAATTTAAATATGGACTGATTTTTCAGGGGTATTATTTTACACAGCTACAGCCCTTTTTGTTCCCATCCCTCAAGCTCCTGGAACCACGTATTTCCAAAACATCTCAAAGAACCAACTTTTAAAGCCTTGCCAACCATGTCTGGGCCCAGATCTCCAGAAGTGACCCACATGTATTGGGTTGCCTTCTTACAAAAACCAGCTGCTTACCTTCATGTTGAGTGCTTTTACCAGCTTTGACTGAAAATCTGTCTTAACAAGCAGAATTTATTCTTACAGCCTCTTGCCAGATCTGTTCTGTAGCCATGAATAAATCTGGGTCATGTCCACATTATAACACTAGCTCAATCATAAAACCTAAGCCAACAGATTTAATGGCTTCAGTATAAATAGAACTAAACTGTGCTAAACAGAAATAAATGGATTAAAAGGTAGRTATTGTGCCCCACTCTAGGCCTGGAGTCTTAATCTGTTCTGTCTCTTCTGCCTGGAGGTCCTGAGAGCAGACATACCAGTGGCCATAAACACTACTGATTCCAGGGTGTGGAACTTGAGATTATGGCAGGGATCATTAAAGAGGGAACTTGCCTGGTCCCCCAATGAATGCAGAGTCAAAAAGTAAATTGCAGACATCCAATMTGTCTCTTACTGTCCAACAAGAAGCAAAAATAAATAAATTATGAGTCACAGCATCTTCCTGTTTACACTTCTTTAGCTAAGAGGAGGTAGATTTCCATCTGAGCGACTCCACCCCGTCTGCATCTATTGTCTTATTTGTCCTGGCTCCCACACTCACTACTTTTACACTCTCTCACACTCTCTGCAGCATCGTATCTCCTTCCCCGTCTCTGCGTTTGCCGAACGGCTGACCTCTCTTCATTGCTGAGAAGCTAAGCCCCCTAACCGCCCTTGCAAGGGGACCCGACCAGAAATAAGGTCTCACCAGTGCTACAGATTCAGTCCTAATAGTGGACCTACTTTTAGTGTTTCTGTGTTCCCCAACACAGATCTGCTTATGAGGGCAGACCAGACCTAGCCACATTTTGTCAAATGACATCTGCAAATTGTCCTAGACCCTTGGATAAGTTGAGATCATGCAAACATCTGAACTACTCATGACATGGATCTCTGCTCTAGCTGAGTTTCCTGCCACAGTGAAAGTTGTAAGGTAAATGCACGCCAAGATGAGGAAAGGAGAATAAAGGAAATACAAGTGGCCTTGTGAAGGTGAGGCCACTTAATCCTCATCTTCCASCATCTATCAGATCCCACAACTTCCTCCTCTATGAGATTCCTACTGGCTCTGACCAATGACTTCACATTGGAAGATGCCTTTGTGTCAAAAGGGAGAGGACTGACAGCTGCCCTCAGGGTGTCAGATAGAAACTCTCCCCTCTGTTCTGCAGTTTGGAGGAGGCCACCGCAGAAAAGACAAGGTGGACTTTGTTTTTCTCCATACATACCTCAGTTCAAACTGAACTGTCCTCTACCAGCCTTCCCACTTGTACTATTGGATCTTGTGTGGCAGTAGCAGAATAAGGACAGTGGGCTCCAAAGAGGGGATWTCAAACATGGATAATGGGTTTCAAAAAAGGAGTAGTCAGAAAACTTGGGGAATTGACCTTAGGGGAAAAAAAATCTAAATCAATAACACAAGTGCAAGAGAGCCTGTGTGCTACCAAAAGACATTATGGATGTGTTTACTCATCACAAGAGATCAATTAGTGCATCAGAAGGCATTACTGCCAATAAACTAATGTGATAATTGACTRTATGCAAAAGAGTAGTCCATTGCAAATGCGATAAAAAGGGTTTGCTTAACCCAGCCATTAAGGTGTTTAAACTAACCCATTTAATTTCACAACCAGGACAAGCTCAAACAGAAGGAGAGAGTCAGTTACTCAAACAGAAGGAGAGAGTCAGTTACTATGTTTCATCTGACAGGTAATAATTTCTTATGAAGTGTTGACTTAATTCTCTTGCAACTACATGAACATGCCCTTAATTAGGCACACAAAGGCAATCTGTCCTGATGAGCAGGGGAGAGAGGAAATACAGTGAGAGATGACAGTGACAGCATCAGACGCCGGTTGGTGACCTGGGAATCACAAAGGAATTGTACAACAAATGGAAATGCTGTCATATGAGTAACGATGAGCATGAYGGAAAGGCCCAGGCAGGCAAGGATAGACTCAGATAGGCTGAAGAACCTGCAAGGGTTAGAAGCTAGTGAGATATATAAGGGGCTCTATAGAAGAGGTTCTTGAATTACATTGAAAGTAAGTGGAAGATGAAGAAATGCAGACCTGCTATTTACAGGAAAAGAGAACACATAGCAAGTGGCTGAGTGAAAGCTGGTATGTCCTGTGCCATGCTTCAGATGTAGGAAAAGGTTAACTGGGACAAGCTACCAACAACAGAAAGTGTTAATAAGGGGTGGGAGAAGAGTGCAGAGTGGGAAAAACACAGGTCGAAGCCCAGTGGGCAGAGTTTAATAAAGCAGGGGTACCTAAGGAGGCAGCTGGAGACACTTTGAACCCATTAGTAACTATCTCTGAGATCTCTTGGCGTTCCCATAGGACTGGTGCAGGGTAAACAAAATATCTATCTTTAAAAAGCAGGCCCAGGAGGACACCGGGAATCCCAGCTCTAAGCCACCTTCTGTACCCGGAAAGATCCCCCCTGCCCTATTAACTGATCCATTTGTTAAGTGCTGGGAACGTAATGAGGTAGGTGCAGCCAAGATGGGTTTGTTGAGAAGAAACCATGTCAAATCAAACCTGTTTCCTGGTAGATTACCTTGCAGTCTGGGAGGAATCGGGAGATGAGAAACCACTCTTGGCACTGTCCTGCATGAAATCCTAATACAAAATCAACAGAGTGCGGCTGCAGTTCTGGTTAAAAAAAAATCTGTGCTCGGAAACTTTGTTGTGCAAAGCATGCTCTCAAATACGGGAACGTCTCAAAAGGATGCTCAGAGGGGCCAGCCTTGGGCATCTTTTTGGTCTGTATTTTTACTGATTCCCAGGCAGAAAAAGAGGAGGCTTACAAGTGAGTCTGGGAGGGCTTTGGAGAACAGGCTCAGGTAGAATATAAATGACTTCAATAAACCAAACTAAAAGGCTGTAGTGCCCAGGGAAATAAGGGTGGCTATTGTGTGGGTGGTAAGGACAGGAGAGCCAGAACTGGGGCATGGGAAGTAATTATTTTGCTTTTTCCAGTGCTGATGGAGCTGGAGCTGGAGTCCAATGGCCAACTGCAGGCACTGCACCTCTGAAACAGCACAGACAAGCCAGAGGGAGTCAGGACAGATCAGCAAGAAGGGTTGGAGGTTTCAAATGGAGAGGTTTGGTGTGAGTTGCAACCTGCCTGGAGCACAGCTCCCAGCTGCCAGAAGCCCAGCATGAAGACCACAAGCATTGCATGCGGCAGGGAGATGCAGGCAGGGTTTGGGCACCCACATGAGCCAGGGAGAATGAAAGTCCTGCAGGCATCACCAGGGTGCTGGTGCCAGTATTTGTGGTCTCCCAGCTCCAGTGTGTGCTGGTATCACCGACCCCCTTTCACAAGCCCTCCCCAAGGTTTCATGCCAGAGTAGCTGCATTCACTGGGGGCTTTGCAAGTTGCTGCCGAGTTTAGGGGARAACCACTGTGTGTGCAAGGGCTTTGCATGGGAGAGACATCACCTTTGCCCACACAGATCTGGACTTCATGATTTCCACCAGTCAGTACCCATTTACAGCACAGACCTTTCTCCCAGTGCTTGGCCAGAATAAACCCAAGGGTGCAAGGCCCTGGCTGGGAACCAGAGAGATGCACATGTTCAGCAGCAGGCATCTAGCAGGGGCTGATGGAAAGCCCGCAAGAGCAAGGCAAGCAGRGTAAATGGAAGAAGCAAGGAGTTGCTGTCACCCCGTCAGTCCAGTTCCCTGACTAATGCCACGGGTGGCATGATGCAGGTGATTCAGCAAGGAGGGATGGAAGCAGCACCCCTCTGCTCGAGCTCCCCACAGGGTCCCCATCCCCCTTGCCACCCCCCGTTCTGCTGCCAGACCCAGCTGGGCTGAGACACCGGCCACCCAGGGCCAGCCTGCCTCCATGCACCCATCCCCTCCCCAGCACAGCATTGCCTTACCTTGTCGTCAGTCACTCGGCACCGAAGGGACGCCGCCAACTCATGACGCAAGAGCATTATTCATCAGCAGCTGGGAGAAAGAAAAGCTGGGGTTTACTTTCACAGTGATTTTTTTTTTTTTTTAATGCCGTTCCCTCCTCCAGAGGATGCCTCCGCAGTTGGCGTTGAGTAGGATAAGCCAGGACCATCAAGCAAGACTCACATCTTCATGGGGCTGAAGGACATTTTCCCAGGCTGGGGATGCTCACCAGTCACATCAGGCTGCTGCTGCAATAGTCTGAATGTTCTGAAGGTTCAGGAAGGAGACCTACCCAAAAGGTGGGCATGCACCCAAGGAATAAGTTCATACTGACATTTAGGGCCAAGCCTAGTGTCATCTGCCCCCAACTTGAGCCATGTGAGCCACCCCTGCTTCTCCATTTATTTTACATAGCCTGCACCCACGCTGCTCGCCCATGCCCCTCATTGCTGGAGCAGAGTCCTTTGGGGATGGGTCCATCTTTCAGAAAAAGCCCCTCAGCCACAACAGGCTGCTCAGCACAAAGCTACATGGTTTGCTGTGCCCCTATTTACGAGATGGAACCAGTTACCACCTAATCTCAATTAGTCTCCAATCTTCCCCCAGTTTGCAGGCAGAGCATGTGGGACATCCTTCACCATCAGCTCAACAGGTCCCTGCTCCTGAGTTTGGACCATTCTTCTTCATGTTGTCTAAAAGTAGACGGTTTTGGTCATTAACCTGGAAGAGAAAATTCATCCTTACCCACCCAGCTAGCATGGCTGCTGGAATTTCTCTCAAGTAACGAGCTAATCAGGCCCACCTCCAACCTTTTTTTCCTGTTCTTCATGCTCAGTCCAACATCTCTTTCCCCATCCTGCGCAGGGGCAGGACTTAGTACTGCCAGCCCCAATGTCCCCAGCAAGCTGCTTAATGAAAAGCCCCCCCAGCCCAGTTCCTCCTGCAGAGAGACTCCTCCACTGCTCGTGCTTCCCAGGGAAACCACGGCACCTTGTCTCCAGCTCAGTCCAACAATGAGTGCCTCAATGATGTTCCCTGAGACCTCCCACTCCGCAGCATTGGGTCCACCAGGACCTACTCCCTGGGTCTCTGGTGCTAAGACCTGCCCTTGCTGAGCCTCTTGAGACYAGTCTTTGCCCAGCTCAGAGGTGTGTGCAAACCAGGGCACTGCTGGGAGAGGGTTAAAAACCCAGTGCTTGCATATTGGTGGGGTATTTTGGAAACCATGAGGAACTCAAGCTACTTTGTACCAGGGTGGACAAGGAAACCCAGACAACCACAGGCAGCTTGCTATGTTGTTTAGAAAGCTCTCAGTTAATTGCCACCTCCCAGCTGAGATGTGGTGCTGGACTGTGTAGTAATTTAGATGCAAAACAGCAGATCAAGACATTCACCTGAACTCGATCACAAGCCAGAAAATAATCTTTACATGCAACTTATAAACCTGCTTTACATAGCAGGTTATAAAACCAGGGACCTTTTGGTCCAAAAGGCAAGGAAACAATTAATGTCTTCTTATGGGAAGGCAACTCCTACACATACAAGACATCAGATTTAGTGTAGACACAACATCTACATAAGGAAAGCAAGCTTTGTAAGATATTTATGTTTTTGAATGAGATATTATTGTGCAAGAAATATTATATGGCTTGTTGGCTGGGAGCAAAGATGTAGGAGGGTGTTATTAGAGCCATTAGAGCCATTAGAGCCATTAGCTATTTCAGAAAAACACGAGCCTACGTTCTGCTTGAGAAAGATGCTAGTTTGAGAAAGACGCTACTTTGGGAAAGGCACTAGTTTAAGTATGGGCAAAAGGCACTGCAGATTTTCTATGAAAAGTATGTTCTTCTAGAGGCATTTCTGTCTCCCAAATATCTCAAGCCAATAGATGGCTGGAAAAGTTTCTACAGATATTGGTTATCTTTCTGATTCAAGACTCTAACTAGCCTTGGTTATTCCTTAACTKATTGCGATGACAAAACTCTTTGAAGAAGTTTAGTGTGGATTTTTTTCACCTTATACAACCCTTCCTATAATTACCCCTTCATTGCTTTTTTATGTCAGTCTGGGAGGTTTTATGTTGCATATGGCAAACTCCCTAAAAAACCAATTGTTAACATGATCACCACCAGAATACAGAGTATTTATAAGAATCAGGAAATTATTTGTCTGGCAGCACATAGACAACTTCCTTAGAAAACTCAGAAAGATCTGAAGGATATTAGGAAGAAAAGATGGTGGGATTTTTAAAAAGAAATTAAGTGTCAAGACTTTCTTCAAGAATTAATATCATTAAAAAGACAACTTGCATGCTGGAGGACTTTTATRCAAACAGTAAAGTTTTTCCAGTTTATCTGGAACAAAATCTCCATTCCTGTAAGACCCTAAAAAATCTAGAGGAGCATCTCACCAAACTGAAATCCATTCAGATAATTTCTCTACTCAAGAAAAAAGAGAAACAAAAATAGTTTCTGTAAGAATGAGAGAGTCCACAAAGCCATGAGCTGAAAATTTCAACAAGTTAACCCCACGAGGACACTGACTCATTGCAAGGACATGGAGGCAACACAACACTCTGCTTCAAATCCAGACAAGTATAAAAGAATTGCATTTTCTTTCTTCTTTGGGTCTTTGGAAAGAAGTGATCATAAAAAAAACTCTGAACTGAACATGTAAATCTGTCCTCTTATCCTCATCCCTCAGCACTCATCACACCCTCTCTGCAAACAGCCCCAGCAAGAGGAACAACAGAAATAAAAGAGTTTATCACATAACACAATTGTCAGACTTAGCAAAGTTTCAGCAAAATGACATATCAGAGACTTCTACCCTCTGGGTGGGGCAAAGCATTTAAACCACTGCCCACGAATGAGACTGACACCTTTATAGATGTTAATGGGGGTTTTAAACATCCTGGTTAATTCAGTAAATCCCTGTTAATCTCATGACTGGGACATGTTTTCCTGGAGATGAAACACAAACAAAATTTCAATGGGAAAGAAAACCGGTAGGATTTGATTGTGCTTTGGCTGGTTACTGAAATTTGCTATCTCAAGACAAGTCTTTAGATGACTTCTTCTGAATAATAGGCTTAGAGGATTTCTTTGATTTCATAGGACTTATTAATAGCACTTGTGTTTGTCCATTCAACCTGAGAGTTTATTCTTGACGTGCCCGTAAGGATTCTCCAACAAGGAAATGGTACTGCTGCCCGTGAAGCCTCTTAGCTACTGATGATACTTGCAGCAGCTCTTCTACTAATTTGGGCAAAAGGGTGAGCCCGCTTAGAGCGGTAATCCCTGCAAGGCCTTTCTGCAAAGGGGTTGCAGCTAGCATGAAACACTGTTCACTTTCTGCTTACTTTAACACCCTACAAAATAACATTGCCTTTGATTATGTTGCCCCGTAAGTCCTGGGCAAAGATATCCAGGAAACCCTCTGGAGTGGAAACCCCCTCTCCACGAACCAGGATTAAAAGAGAGTCTGTTAAGAAAAATCAGGCAGCACGTGTAAGTGCCCCAAGTGGTGTCCATATTGAGGTGAGATGCATTTTCATCAGTGCTGTGAAGCTAATGTGGGGCAACCGGTTATTGCATGCCGGAGACATGATGACTGCCCCACTTCTAAATCGTGCCTTGACTTACCCAAGCCTTTTCGATACATCGGTCAAGGATTTGAGAGACAAGAAGCTTTTAAAACTGCAAATGAACTGCAGTGAATGTAACTGGAATAGAACCAAAATAGCAAAAAAAAGCAAGCCCCTGCCCTTGCACTGCAATTACAGAAGTCCTGAATCCGCCCATGCAGAGTGCAAGTCTTTCACCTCGCCTGGCTCATCCTCATGAAATACCTTGTCCTCAAACCACCTTCCAAGACCGTCAGCTCTTCCACTCTTTCTCCTACCTCTTAGTGAGGTCCTCTGCAAGAAGCGCTGCCTCTCTAAAAAAGTTACATATACAATAAGGCTTTGACTGGTTTTCAAACATCTCTCCTCGCTAGCAAATAGAGGTATTGCTGTAAATAACTGCAGCTTTTGCTTCCTGCAAGCCACAGCAAGTGTTTTTAGAGGAACTGGATCTTTGTCAAACAACAGCAGTAGCATCACAGCCAAGGTTTCTGCCTGCTGTTCCTGGAATTACCTTTTGTCTTGCTGCTACCAGGTAAAATTCAAGATGGCGAAGATTAGGGGAGAGGTGGATGACGTTCAGGAAGGTTTATTTGTCAGCACTGTGAAAAGTTAGGATAAAATCAGATGCTGTAAAAAAGGAGTATCTGAGGCCACTGCATTTAACTCCCAGAATCAACATGCCAGTCTTGCGATGTAGAATCATAGAAAAATAGACTTGGGGAGGTCTGCCTAGCAATTCACCAATACCTGGGGCTGGATTAGTGGGTTAGTATTGCTCAATATACTTTTACTAATCCAGAAAAGGAAGTGAGCAGTTAAATGACAACTGGATGATCACTCACTCCCTTCTCAACTGTGTTTATGAATATATTAAATAACAGTGACCATAAATTAGCACTAGTTAGTTACACAATCATAGAGAATTGGGATGCAAAGTGACCTTGAGAGAGCCAAGAAGGGGTCAGCCCTATCCTTGTGATTACGGAGAGATGTTTATCTAGCCTGTTCTTTGAGATTCCCATGCCGGGAATCTCARGCCTGCCCAGATGACACGTTCCAGCACCTGGCGATCCTACTATCCGTAAGATTTCACTCCCTCCATCTCCATTGCTACAATGCACTCTCCTAACTTTCTGCACCTCCAACTTAGAGAACAGCTTCTTTCTTGTATTTTATGCATTTTAAAATTAATTTTAAATTTTATGCATTTAAAAATTGGCACTGGGCCCCTTTCAGTCTTCTCTGTGCAACAGCAGTGGTTCGCTGTCTCTCACTTCAGTGTTGGACCCTAAATAAGTTCTCCTGCAAGTAGAGACCTTTTTAGAGATATCTGTAGACAGCTCTAAAGCATATAGAAACTCGCTTTTCTTAGTCACCTGTTCCAGACCTTTTAAAAATAGACCAAAAGACAATAGACCACAGTCCGAAAAATCACTGCTTTAGACTAAACAACCCCGGTCTCATCAGTCCTTCTCCATGCGTCATGTTTCCTCGCCCTCAATCACTTCTGTTGCATTCTTCTGGACTGTCTCCCACTGGTACATATCTTTCCTGAAGGGTAGTGCCCAGAGTTGGTCATATTACTGCCGTGTAGGCATGGTTTACGCTAACAGATTGTTGGAACGATTTCATGTGTCCTGCAAACAATGCTGCTGTTTATACATCCCAGGGATGTTTAACTTTTCCTTTCTTTTTTGCAACACCATGACGCTGTTGACTTATGGTCAGCTGATAATTACTATAACCACCTGCAAAGCATTTTCTATACAGCTGCAGTCTACTTGACTGTTTGTCTGCCTCTCCCCTGTTTATACACAGGACTATTCCTGCATCCATACCGAAACCTGTGCCATTCTCCTCAAATTGCATTCCTTCTCTCCAGTCAGAGCTAACAAAAATGAGAAATAGCTGACGGGGCTGGGCGTAGTGACTGTACAGTGGTCTCTAACACTGGCAGATGGAACTCCATAATGCCAACTGCAAGGGAAAAAACATTTGAATTATTCAAAACATTGCTTAGTTCAGCCTCTCCACAGAGAGACTTGACCACCACAGTAGACAACTCACTGGCAACCTCTATTCCATCTGCAATGAGTCACATCATTTATTTTTTAATTAAATCTCTGCTTCAGAGTGGGAAATTCTCCCAACACCTCCTGATTCCTTGCTGACGGTCTGCAAGATGCAGCCCAAATAGCGCATGTCTCATAACAACCTGTGCAAAGGAGCGTGTGATTGCAATGTTGGCACCAGTTATCTCCAAGGAACAAGGAAGTTCAGGCAGGGATTCCCAGAAGCAAAAGCAAAAAGCGCAACTTTCCTAATGCCCGAGCCGTCACCCAGCACAATCTGCCTCACTGCAAAGATCTCATCTTGATGCAACACCCATTTTCGCTTCATGTTTCACCTGTGGAGGGTAGTGACCCTGCGAGCTCTCAGCAAGGTGGAACTTCAACGTCTACCTGGGACTCTTCGCCTTGGCTGCTTGGTGGGTGAGGTGGATAAAACAAGTGATTGCGTCTCTCGAGAACAGTGACCAGGAAACCCATCAGAGTCATCCTGGCTTTTCATACACGCTTCAGTGAAAGCTGAAATTCAATGCAAAATAGCAGCAAGAAACAGGAGGCTGGATGAAGGGGAAGTCTCAGGAAATTTTCTAGCTTTATCAAAAGAATTAAGCCTGGAGACTTTTGACTGAATRCCTTCACTCTGAAATGCCCCATGGACAGGAGTTCAGACATGTGTGGGTTGTCTCATGTAGGGTGTCCTGTACAGACCGTGCTTGCCGGTGAGACCAGGGCACTCCACCTCCTGCAGAGATGTTGAGGACAAGCCAAGCGGATCCATAAAGGATCTGGTAATGCCAATCTCATGAAATTTCCCTCTTTTACATCTCTTCACGCTGAAGAATATTTTAACTGACATCAAGCTTCTCAGCTAGTTCAGGTCACGGATTAAGACAGAGCAAAGGTCCATCAAATTGTCTGTATATCTTCTTTGCTTTGTATCAAGATCTCCTAATCACTAGAATCTCCCTTACTAATTAGACCTGAACTGTCTGAGGAGCAAGTGCTTTAGCACCCAAAGCCCTAYGGCTTTCTCTGCTGTAGTTTTTCATGCAGGACATTGTTCACACGCCTGACAATCCCATCAGCCTCCTGGCTCACACATGGCCAGGTGTCAGGTTCTCCTGCTATTGTGAAATACTTCTAATTTAAAGGAATACAAAAGAATATAAAATCCCAAGTTATCCCACACGCACAGCTTCTGTAGCATGAAAGAGTATTGCGAGGGCCCTAGTGCTCAGTGAGGTGGACAGGGCAGCCTCACCTCACCAGGCTGTGCAAGCCGTGCCATGCCACGACCACGCTTGTAGCACAACCCTAGCAATCTCAGCAAGAAGGACCCGACTTCTCCTTTAACAGGAGGGGAGGAAGGCTGGAGAGGACTAATGGGAGTACCGGCGAGGGTCAGGGATGCTGCAGCACCCCATTTGACCACCCCTCGGGACAACTCAGGTGCTGGCCACGCAATGAGCCAGCAGTGCTGCTGAGCCAGAGTCTGTTTCATGAGAGGGCCCCATAGCTATTTTTCTTCCATTTGGCATCTGTGTCTGCTGTTTCCAGCCCATTAGCTGTTCCGTCACAGCCTGGGTGTGGATGCTTCCACTCCTGGGGCACAGATGAGGCCCCATTGATGGATTAACCACCTCAGTGGGCAACGTGAATGGCAGGCACGATTTGTGCTCTCAGGCTGCAGCTGCCAGGAGGAATTGGATTTTAATCTCATGCCACACGGGTCATATCCTCAGCTCACAGCCTGAATCACATCCTCACCTCACATTCCTGACCCACCTTCTAGCACGATCCAGCCCCCTTGGCAAGGAAATGGTGAGGGCTATCTCCAAGCACATCACTGAGGCATCAAAGGGGAAAGCCAGTAGACTCCCACTATACCAGTGGAAAGTGGGGGCAGCTGAGACCCCTTTAGACTTGGCCCTCAGGAGGACAAACTCAGGCCCTGCCTTCTTTCTTTTTAAGGAGAATGGAGAGACCTTTTTGGACATGGACATGGACCAAGAGCCATCAAACCCACAGCTGCATGGATTTGCTTTCCTGGCCCTCTAACACTACACCCTCCCAGGCAGCAAGCAGCCCAAAAACAGCAAACCCATCTGTGCCTCTCCACTTAGCTTTCTCCCATATAACAGGAATCAGGTCTGGTCCTTGATTCCGCAAATGTCCTGCAAATAAATTACACAAGAAACCTCTGATTACATAAAGCGCATTGCACAATGCATTATATAAAACTCAGGTCACGGCCCAATCAGCCAGCACTCAGCTCTCTTACATCAAGAAAAATTAATCCGAAGAGCACGAAGGAAGGGAAAGAAAGAGGAGGATGCTCTCCTTCTCTTAAGGAGGCGTGTGGCATGCACGTGACAAATGTGCCCACCGAGTGCACCTCCATCCCCAAGCTGGCCCCAGCGGCTCCCAGCCAAACCCTACCTTTTTGCTCCAAGCCCACCTGCAGGATACCCAAACTGGAGGGAGAGTTAAGCGTCCCTGTGCTGGTTTTGGCTGGGATAGAGTTAATTTTCTCCATAGTAGCTAGTATGGGGCTATGTTTTGGATTTGTGCTGGAAACAGGGTTGATAACACAGGGATGTTTTCGTTAYTGCTGAGCAGTGCTTACACAGAGTCAAGGCCTTTTCTGCTTCTCACCCCACCCCACCAGCGAGGAGGCTGGGGGTGCACAAGAAGTTGGAAGGGGACACGGCTGGGACAGCTGACCCCAGCTGACCAAAGGGATATTCCATACCATATGACGTCATGCTCAGCATATAGAGCTGGGGGAAAAAGAAGGAAGGGGAGAATGTTCAGAGTGATGGCGTTTGTCTTCCCAAGTCACTATTACGYGTGATGGAGCCCTGCTTTCCTGGAGATGGCTGAACACCTGCCTGCCGATGGGAAGRAGTGAATGAATTCCTTGTTTTGCTTTGCTTGCGTGTGCGGCTTTTGCTTTACCTATTAAACTGTCTTTATCTCAACCCACGAGTTTTCTCGCTTTTACTCTTCCGATTCTCTCCCCTTCCCACTGTGGGGGGAGTGAGCAAGCAGCTGGGTGGGGCTCAGTCACCGGCTGGGGTTAAACCACGACAGYCCTGCAGAAAACAGACCTATAATCACTAGGACCTCACCGTTAACCTCGTCTGGCTCTAATCAGGTTGCCCAGAGGCAGGAGGTGTCCATCCACCACTGTAACACACCTTGGAGGGGAGAAATGAGAAACTTCTCTTGAATGCATTGCTCGAAAAGGCCTGGTTTTCTTTTCTGACACTTTCTGATTTCAAATCAGCAGGAAATAGCCATGCTGACAGTAATAGAGCAAGTTTCACACCATTAGGTGGAAACCAAAACAAAGTGGGAATGCTATGCTGAGTCTGGTGCCAGAGATGCCCCCAAGACATACAACAGAGGCCAAAGGTCCCATTTCTGTGCCCCAATATTCAGATTTTTCCAGGAAAAGGATTTGGGGTTCATAGATTTTAAAGCCCAAGAACCCCATTAAATTAGACCCAGCATTTCCAATCAATACACCATAGGGATGGCAGGTGAGACCTGCTCCTTCTCTTGGAAAACCTTGCCCTTGGAGATCCCTGAAGCTACCTGTGGTTTTAGTACAACTCTTTCAATCAGCTTCAAGAGATCTTGGACAGGATTTTGAGCTTGCAAGCACTTCAGGGCAGGAAACATCTGCAAGTTTCCACTGTGCCTAGCAGGATCAGATCGAATCAGCAGGGATCTCAGTGAAATTAATTTGTAACTGCTGCTGGTTTTAGTGATAATAGCATACATTACAAAGGAAAAGCAATAAATCTATAGAGGAGATACACTGAAAATAAACAGTGAGGTTTCAGCTGTGCTTTGAAGTACCATGGAAAGGCCCAGAGGCAAAGAAACGCTGGGAACTGCTTGGTCCATTGTGTCAGATCTGCAGAGGAGAAGTTTCTTGTACCAGTGGGGAGACTGAAAGGTGTAAGGAGAGGAGAAATGCCCTCCCTGAGGGTTGGTTTTGCTGCTGGGCTGGGCTTTTAAAATGGAAGGTGATATTCTGAAAAGTGAGATGGGGATGTAGGAAACAGCAAGGGCAGTGCAGAGAAGTCCTCATGGGATATTTCTGAGCCTTGGAGGGAGGTGGTTTCTAATAGCTCTTCCCAGGAGAATGACCATAAGAGAATCAAAGAGGAGGTGGGATTTTGTGCACTGGCACGTTTCCTTTTGGTCACAGAAGCACCAGCTGTCAACATGGGAACACAGAGGTGGGCCAAATGGATGACACCCAGATGGAGGAGTGTTATACCTCTCTGGCACATCCCAACACAGCTGGCAGCAGATTTAGGATAAAAAAACCCAGAAACCTTGCCCTGCATAAATAAAATCAAAAGAGAAATTGTGAGAGGTGGAAAGGGAGCCAGAGCACAATTCCCTGTAACCAGCCTTGCCCGGGGAGGGAGTTCCCACCATGTCTCCTGCAAAAATGAATGAGTCAAGGAGAAGTTACCGCCAGAGCAGGGAGACAGCTTTCCTCCTCGGGTGATGGGAATGGGGAGGATAACTCAGGAGACCTTTTTTACAGCCAAGGTCTCCATGGGGCGGGTCAAACAGGTCCTCAGGAGTGGAGGTACCACAGACAGATCGACGTGCCGAAGCCTGGCTGTGGCACCAGAAGTTCATACGCTTGGAGCCTGCCTGAGCTCAGTTGCTGCTGCAATAACAATTGGGTTTGGTTTGGGGGGCAGAGGTGAGGGGGTTGCTCCTAGCTACTCCTTCCACCCATCTTCCTTTTCTTCCAAAAATGGTGTTATCTAGGTGTTATTCAGTACACAAAGGCTTTTCTGTGCCAAGGTTAGTTCGCTGAGTCACTAGATGGAAAGCAAACCTGTGCCACCGGGGAGATAATGTGTTTAATGCAAGAGGGCTCTTGCACAAGGCGATGGGTTCCCAACAACGACTGGCCCCATGCCTGGCAGAAAGCTGTGGGCTTTTATACTCCAGGTAAAACTCCATAGGCAGACACGAGATGCCAACCCGTGGGATGCTCGGCCTGGCTTTGCCTCTTGCTTGTCCAGTTGGGAAACTGGTTCTGCAGCATGACCAGGGAAACCTGTCCCCGGCGGTGCCTGCACCAAATCCTCCCTTTATGTGAAACAGCATTGAAGAGGTGCTTCCACTCACGCTTTCCCCAAAAAGACTGATGTGCCACCCACACCTCTGTCTCACACAAATGGTGTGTTCAGGAGATCCCCGCTTATTACCAATGCAAACAGAATTTGCACTGTGACCTGTGCAAGAGGAGATAATCACAGGGTCATGTTATTCTTATTAAGATCAGGCTTTGAAGCTCGTACTAACACAAAGCTCCCATCAAAGTCAAACAAAAGACAACAGAATTTGACAAAATGGTCTCATAGTTGGTCCTGGCAAGCCTTAGTGACAATCGGATAATCCAGAATCCCATTTGATACACAGGCTGATGCCGCACAGGGTTTTTTGTCGCTGTGGGTAGCAGCACACAATTGCTCAGATGCACAGGGGAGGTGAGACCCTCCAGCTGCAGAGGAGCCCTCCATGGGCCACGGTGGAGGCAATGCAGACCAGCACCAGCCTTCTGCACCAGGGATTTCCTGGGTCAGGGAACCGATGACGATGAATACACTTTGCACCAAAGAACGAGGCTCAGAGGAGAATGCTGCAAACTCTTGGGGCCAAACCATTCGCCAAAGCCAAGCAATGGAAATCACTAATGGCACATTCTTGGCCAAGCAATGACTATGTTGGTACAACATAGGCAGTGCACAAGAAGGGTTCCTGGCAAGGCACTGGCCCAGCAGTCCATCTCCCAAGGCTTTGTCAAGCCTCAGATATAATGCAGAGGAGTCAGCGCTGACCTCCTTCACCCAGTGGTCTTCACCTGATGATCAGGGGAATCCATACTCAAATCCCTTCTGTCCCTGAAGAAATCACATCCAAAACTGAAGAGATCAGTCCCTGTGCTAACAGCCACCCTGAGTGTCATATCATGGGTGAGATTTCCACATCTCTCCTTTGGAAAGCTTTCCCATTTTGCATGAAATAATCCAAAAGTGCAAGTCACTTCCATCAGAAAGCGCATGGCAGAGGGCCTTCAGCAGGAGATCTGGTGAGAGCCCTTCACCTCAGTGCCCTCTCAAGTCCACTTGAGCTTTTATGAGAGACTTGGGTTCAGGTCTCTGCAGGTGGGGAGGGAGCTGGACCTGGCTCTCCTGCAACCACAGAATGGGATAGAGAGGTAAAACGGTAAAAATAGGAAAGCAGCTGGGGAAGGAAAGGAAGCTAGGTGTAGGACAGGACAGACCAAGRCTATGTACCCTCCCCTGCCCAGAATTAAGGGGGATGGAAATGGTGGGTATTTGGCTTAAACACCTCCATTCTCAGACTGGAGCATTTTGGGAATTCCCCTACTGTGCACTGTACAGAGGCCAGGGCAGTTAATACCATGTTTCCTAGATGGGAAAGGCCACTGGGGTTAGAGGTGTCCCTGTCCCACAGCAGTCCCCTTCCCCAGGTGTCCTGGGGGAACCTCGCACAGGCTCTCCATGCCTCGGTTGAAAATTGCCACGATGGAGCTGCTGTGCCTTGGGCTGTGCAGGGAGGGTCACAGGGCAGAAGACCACAAGACACAGGTGCAGCAACACTCGAGTCACCTACAGCCCAGTGCAGAAAAGATCTGGTTGCTGCTGTGGGCACACTGAAGCACCCACTGGGGTCAGGGTGATTTATGGGGAGCTTTTAGAGAGCAGAGACAGCCATATGTTGCAAGTCCAAAATCACCCTCTGCATGGGACCAGCTGCACCCCAGAAGTCCCATAGCAGTGTCCACCCCTCTGCTCTAGCAGAATAAAGAACGTGTTTCTTCCTCCCCTTGTTTCTGGGGTCCAGTGCCTGGCTAAGGAATGGCAACAGAAAGTGATATATGTATATATATTGGCAGACAGGTAGCAGTGATATGCACAGTGATAGTTACCGTTTGACTTAATTATACAGACATCATTGTATACTTCTTGCCACAGTAAAACATTTGCCAGCATTTTTCTGTTATTTATTAGTTACCACAAACATTAAGGAATTTTCAGGGCTCTGATCTACATGTACAAGGTCAGGCACAGTGTAAAGCCATGATGGAAATGGTCCACACCATGTGAAGGGAGGGAGCCCAAGGCATTTGCACCAGGCAAGAGCTTGGCTGCCTGGTCCAACTCAGCCGACAGATCTCTGGTTTTAGTGCCACTCCTCCTGCTCAGAAACTGTGTCTTATAGGGAATCCATTGCCTGGCATTGCCTGACACTCCTTGCCAAAAAGGTTGCGTGTCTGGTTTTGATCAGAGCAGAAGCAGTAGCGTTCACCCCAGAGCCCAGGTGAGGAGTGCTGCTGAGGCAACCTGGTGATGCCCTGTACGTGGCTCAAGACAAGGCAGGGAAGGCTTTCCCTGCACCACCGCTCTTGCTGCTTTTCTGCTAGGGCATGGGAGAAACATCAGCGTGGTGTTGAGGGCAGGGGGAGGCAGGTTGTCAGGCAGCTGAGCAAGCAGGTCTCTTCCTTGTGATCTTTTTCAACCTTTTACCTTTTTTAATCCATTGCTCATCTGCTGCTGGAGCTTTGGGGCACCACTTGCTGCCCAGCCACCTCCTTATCTTCCTCTCTACAGCCTCTTTGATCAAGGCTAGTGAAGTGTTACAAGGCAAGGGAAGCTGATGTCTTCTCGGAGGCATCAGGTGTGGGCAGCCATGGGCAGAGCACACAGATCATGGATGTAACATGGGTCCAATCACTTCCCGTTCCTCAGGTCACCCTTGCACCTTCAACTGTTGCTGTGCACTCTCCTATCTCTGCATGTGGAGGTTGGCTCCTTCTCACATTGAGATCAATGATGAAAGCAGGAAATGAATAAATAAAGTAAATTGAGAAAGATCAGCTCATCAGGCCAAGTGCAAACACTACCTAGTCATCCAGGGAGCGTCTTGAAATGTGCAAACAGGAACTGATAGAGATCCTCTTCCAAGGGCTGAGCCTATTCATAACTGGTAGATTCCCTTGGCCAAAACTGCCTCCTGCATATCTGGGTGTGAGCACTGCTATCTACCGCTGCATCGTGCACAGCCCAGATCTCTCATGGGCCGTGGGCAATTCTCAAATTAGAGAGAATGGTAGCATCAACAGCGGCAGATCTGTTGTCCTCATTAGTCCAGCATGTCAGAGAGCATTTCAGGATGAAAGTGGGGGGAGGAACATGGATTTTTATCTTGTCACATTCTTGCATATGGAAGGGAAGAGCTGAATCCCTGTGACGAGCTCTGCCTAGCAGAGCAAGCCCAGCTGCAGGACCAGCCTGTGGATCTCATGCTACAGCCGACCAAAACATCACCTTGGGAACATCTCTTGGGGCTCACACCACAGAAGGGCTCAGTGCCTGGCAATGACAACTACAACAGTGGAAAAATAGCCTCACTAAAGAGTCAGGGCTCTCAAAGCACTGCAACTCTACAACTCTCTTCACAACTAGTCTCACCTACTCTTTTTTTCACCCTGGGGAAGCTGAGCCATGGGAAGCCACCTAAAACCCCACATAGGAAGTGCTGCGATGGGGAGGGTGCCCAGCAAAGCGGGTGATCTCACACCTCACTTCCACTGCACAGAGCATTGCTGAAGGAAGGGACATCTTAGGATCACTCAAGGGGAGGTAATGAAGCAAGACAGCAGCAGGATGAAGCAACAACGTGGGCAGCGCGAGGCATGAGCAGGAGAACCTGCTCTGGGGTCAGATTCCTTAGTCCAGGACAGGACACACGGCTACATCCCATTCCTGGTATTATTGCTGCTGACCCCTGCGGAGCAAACACTGACATCCAGAGATCTGCCAGGCAGATGGACTGTAACCATCAAGGCTGACCACTGGTATCACCCAGGCCAAAGAGCTCCACACCCAGCAATTCCCACCCCGAGCCTGTCTGTCCTGCTTGGCAGAGGGGGTCTTGCTTTCAGAATGACACCAGATCTTGGTTGAAAGGCTGCGCCACCCAGTGCAGTGCTGGGCAGGGATGTCCCACGCGAGCTCTGCTTGATGGAGGATGGTAGCAGGAAGCAGTTAGGAGTAGCACAGGCAGACCAGCCAGCTAACAGGGGGGTACAGCACCCAGTGGCCAGTCCTGCTTGTCCAACACATGCTGGGGTACCTCCTTTCAGCCCCACACAGCCTCCCCTACCCCCAGCACGGACAAAATGCTCAGGGCAGGGAAGAGCGAAGGAGCRGTGGGATGGAGTGACTGTGCTCAGCTTGCTTGAAAGGGGCCTGGATGAATCAAACCTGCCAAGGGTGGAAAATGGGCTTGGCCTTAAAAGTGTAAAGCAATTACTTATTGGCCAACACAAAAGATAGCTAGGACTTCGTGAGCTCCTTGGCTAGGCATTAGTGTGCTCATGACCTCAAAAAGTTGCCCAAAGGGCCTTTGCGGGCCAGGGACTGTCTGTTGGTCTTCGTAGCTCCTAGGGATGGCCTCACCATGGTGCCCAACAAACCCCCTGACTCCCTGCGTTTTTTTCCTTTAGGAATTTGCACCTTTCCTTGCTGCCACCATCTCGACCATCCCACCTCTGTCTGCAGTCTTACCTTTCCCAGCATGGCTGTTTCCCCAGCATGTGGCCAGGGTATGGCAGGRTCAGAGCTGGGACTTCAGACTCGGGGAGCTGAGCCCTGGGAGCAGGGGATTAGCCATAGATGGGGTTACAGAGAGACGGTGTGAGAGTGGAGAGCAGAGGGGACCTCTCCATGCTTTTTGCTTGAGCTGTTCCAGCTCACAAGGCAAAAAAACAGAGTCCCTTGAGCCAGAGAGCGCGTAAAGAGCAAGCGCAGCTCCACGTGAGTCATCTCTGCTTTAAGACAGGAAGGTAAAGTTGATGTTTCCCACCCCCTGAGCACAGGGGTCAGTCTGGCATTGCCACTTCATGCCAGGGGAGCATCTCCTATGGAGTAAGAGACATGCAGCCCTCGGGAACTGCATGAGCCAAAGTTCAGCCCAAGAGGAGCAAACACCATGGCACAGGTGATACGTGATCCCCAGACACGTGTCTTGTGTGACATTCAGCAACATCCCTTTGAAGTTCCAGCTTAGTGGGGTCAGGGCAAACCTCCCAGCAGAGCCAGGACCCAACCTGCGCATAGAGAGCACAGGCAGCGTCCAGAGACCACTCCTTGGACATGTTACTGCTGAAATCCCAGGTGGATTAAAGATGAGTACAGGAACTTTTCACACTAGTGCCACACTCCCACTGGAAAGACTAAACCCAAACCTACCCTCGGGGCAGCCCACGTCCTTTGTGCTGCTGCAGAGAGAGCAGCATGAGAAGTTTCCACCTGCTCTGCCCTTCCCAGCCTTTTCCCCTGTGTCCCAGGAGATGTGACAGGGAGCAGAAGCAGCATTTGGGATGACAGTGCTTGTGGGACCCACGGGACTTAGGAGCCCAGCTCAGGCCTCCCTGCTCCCACCCCAGGACTGGATGGTGGTCACCCAGCCCCCCTAGAAGGTCAGTGGGAAAGTAGGTGCTGACCTCCAGCCCTCCTGGCTGCTTCAACAGCCAAGCAGACACCTGGGCTCAAGGCACAAGCTGGATGGACACAGCTCATGCAGGGGGTTCTCCTCTCAGGGCTTTGCAGACCATTTTGGGGGTAACGCAGGTTCAGGCTGTCCTAGCGGGCAGCGCAAGGGTAACCTGAAGCCCAAGGGTTTAACTGGAGATGGGTACGCTACAGAAGACAGCATGGAGGCAGCTTGGGCAAAGCAGAGGGCAGTGCGAGCTCTATGCTCCTCTCTCGGTACTACAACTATGTCCACCACCCCCACTCCCGGGTTAGGTATTTTTGTTGGCAATGCACACGGCCTGGATCCATGTCTTCTTGATAACTCAGTGTGGGTGATCCCCAAACAGACCTCAGCTCACCTGGCACCAGCGTGTTGCAACACTCCTGCTGCGCATGCTGCGCTCCTCATCGGAGCTGCTCAAAACCGAGCAATTCAGGGACAAGCAAAACAGTTTTCTCCTCTCGGTAGCCCCAAATGGCTGCTCTAGTAATGAACTCACCTTTGCTGTCTCCGGCAGCTCCCAATGGAGGCTTTTGAGCTTTTTTCTAGGTGATCAACACCTTCCCAAGGGCTGCAGCACATGCGCTGGCACAGCCGAGATCTGCCCTGGCTCACTCCAAGACCCGTTTGCCCCAGGGGTACTGGTTCAAGCTGTAAATCCCAGCCCGAGCGGGGCCTGCCAGTTCATGGGGCCCAGCCAAAAYTCCTGAAGAAAAACTAATAATAATAAATAAAGGTTTGCTGGAAGTGCTGGCACAAGCCAGAAGGAGGTTGCTGAGCTTTGCACAGAAACCTACAAACAGTGTTTTGATTTCAGATGAAACTCAAGACACGTGAGTCCTTCGGCCGAGTTTCACCACTTGGTTTCAGTGTCACCCTCAGCAGCAGGAGCCAGCCACCGCTGCGGGACACGGCCAAGGCAGTGCCGGGAGATCAGGCTGATGGCTGGGAGCGTGGCCGGCCCCCCGGCCCCTCCAAGGCTGGAGCAGTTGGGCTAGTTCAGGAGGTGGAGGGGAGCTGGTCCCCCCTGTACCTGTGATAACGGGGTGCCCTGGCAGCCTGCAGGTCCCAGATTTTGTCTCGCTCCCCCTAAGGTGGCAGGGAGGCAGCCCAGCCCTCTCCAGCTTGCACCAGCGATGCAGCGGAGGCACACAGGGGTGGCACCTGGCTCACAAGCCACAAAATGCAGCTGGGACCTGGGCGGGCAGCCCACGCACCCCTCCACCACCAACCTGACCTGCTGCAATGCTCACTGGACCCCAGGGCACCTCCATGCCGACCACCGTCTCCGTCCCTGCCAGCAGCACTGCCACCAGGAGCTGCAGGCCCAAAGCATCATCCATCTGCTCCATCTCTTGCCCTGCATCCCCGAAGCTCGCTGCTGAGCAGGCTGTTTTCTCCATCTCCCACCACCAAATAAATTTTCCCCCATGCAAAACTGCAGCCAGGCCACCCCCTACTTCCAGGGGTGATTGCCTTGTGGGGGAAATCCCTCCACTCAGGCAGGGCTCTTCTGCCCTCGTTGCAGCAGGGACAGCAGCTTTGCAGTGTCCCATTTCCACGAAGCTGCCCCATGGCTGCATGCTGGCACCCGGAGGTGCAGAAGAGGCCTCGCAGAAGTGTGTTACAGGCTAATAGCTTATCTTAGATCGCTCCCGACCGCCAGCAATCCCACACCCCTTAGAAGAAAACCCTCTTGGCAGCTTTCAGGCTGAAGCTTGGCTCTTCAGGCACAGCAGCAGGCACGTGGAAATATTTTCATGCTCGGGAACAAGAAGCTATCTGTGAGATGCCACGCTGCTGTTCCCAGCCTCCAAAGCCCTGAGACAGCGTCAGCTCGTTAGAAGAGGGGGCAAGCGTGGCTGGAGCCATGTCCCTGCTCCCAGCCCTGCCGGTGACTCGCCCTGTGGCTTTGGCCCCGTCGCCTCCACGAGCCTCACAGCGGCCAGCTGAGACAGGAAGATAAAGGCAGCCATGTCCCCGCACCACCAGACCGTGGCTGTAAGGCATTTTTATAGCGCTTTTCACATACAGGTGGCAAAGAGCACAGCCATGCAGGGAAACTGCCGGGTTTGCCCCCTGCCCTGGCCCTGGGGAGGTGGGGGAACGGCTGCTGCTTTGGGGAGATGGTGTAAGCACGACAGGGAGCACAGGTTTGGAAAAGGCCAACGCTTTTCCCCATCATGGTGGCAGCATCTGTGCCACAGTCCCACCTTGGGATGGACAGCACGTCGCTGGGGCAAGCAGGKGGTGCCAAACAGGCAGGCTTTTGGATGCTTTTGTTGAGGGCTGAGATGAGGTCCATGTCCACGGCAGGGAAAAGAGCAGGGGAAAGGGCCCTGCAAGCCCTTCTCACTGCGAGCCAGCATGAGGGAGAAAGGGAGCCATCCTCCTGCCTCGGACGACAGGGACAGGCTCCCCCCATTTTCAGGGTCATTCCAGGACCCATGGCTGTGATGTACCACCCCATACCTGCCCCAGACCCTGCGCTCCCCCCAGCGCTCCCTCCTCGGCTGCTGCTCACACCCTCCATGTCTCATCCCGCCTCTCTACAACCGTCGGTGCTTCAGGGCAGGGAAAGTATCTCATTGCCTCTTTGCGATGGGCTGCGGCAGATCGCTGGCGCTAAACAAATTGCAGTTCCTTATGAAAAACATCACCATCATGGGGCAGGAGCTGCGAGTATTACTCACTCGGGGAATTGCTTTTGGCTGTGTCAAAAGGGGCCAGGGGCAGGAGCTGCAGGGATGGAGACTGGGAGCCCTCACTCTTTGCTACTGGCCRATGATGAAGTGGCACAGGCCACCGGTCCCCCAGCTACCCGTGCCAGGGAAAGGTGCGTGGTTCCCCAACACGTCGCCATCCCCCAACAGCTACCCAGGCACCCCCAAAAAAGTGAAGAAAAGATGCAGGCATACCTATATAAATATAAGGTATAGGGCAGGTATAAGGCAGGGCAATATATTGCCCTGTGTCCATGGAAGGGACGGACATGAAGGTCTATTTTGAAGCACACAGGGGAAAGGAAAGGTCCTTRGGATGGGACTGCCAGGGGGAGAAGGGACGAGGTCCTGCCTCCCGCAGGAGGAGGGTTACCCTTCTGCAGCCCCAGGCAGGATTGGGAGGGAGCCTGGGATTCGGTTGCCCGTTATTCCACCTGGCTGAGCCTTTAGTAAAGCTAATCCCCACCGACAAGACCTAACAGCGAGAGCTGGCTCAGCCCTGCGCTGTAGAACACCTCTCACACTGCACGGTCCTGCCCTGTGAGCCCTGATCACTGGATGGAGGAAAGACATCACCACCTGCCCCCTCCACTCTTCCTTTGGCTCGGGGAGGGGGGCCAGGACGGGTCTGCTGCTCCCTAGTGTCATTACAGAGCTGGCTGCCCAYGAGCAATAACAACACCCCTGTAACACCACCGGGGTCTCCAAGCACGCAGAAGGACACGGTTACCCTGTGGCAGCATCTCTGGCCCACAACCATGGTCTTGCCCTGCGTTAGCGTGAGGCAGCTCAGCATTCAGCAAAACCAAGCTTGGCTAGCACGGGTTTTGGCAGGGAAGAGCCAGCAAGCTGCAAACTCACAGCCCAGCGGAGCCACCGCTGTAGTTTTCCTCCCAAACACTGTGATCCTCAATGTTTTAATATGCATGGAAACAACAGATGATTTAGGCAAAAGAGAGAGACTYCAGCTAATAAATCAACACTGTCCCGGGCTCCTGCCATGCCCTTTGCTGGCACCTTCCTCAGTCTTTCCAGGCACATCCAGGAGCAACATGAACAGGAACGGTCTGTCTGGTACCTTCAGCAGCGCAGGAGCCACCAGCACAAGGCACGAGTGTTTCTGTGGCGGCTCACGGCCAATGCAAGCCCTCGGCACCTTCGTTAGTGACTGCAAATGAAGCCCTGAGGAGCAGATCCCCCTCCCTCTCGTGCTCTGGTGGGAAAAGGCAGCAAGTTTGCTGAATCTGGTCACGATGCTCAGCAGGGAAGTGGAGTAATGGGGAGATCCTTGAGGCAACCCTGGTTTGTTCCTCTGCAAGAACCCACCACAGCATCACCAGCCATGCAGCACCTCCCCACCATGCTCATGGCTGATGCTTATTTTTCTCCTAGTGGCTGCTGAGCCTTTAGCACTTGGGTCTGATGCAAAGATTTCACGGCATCGGAGGCTGCATCTTTGCACCAGCTCATATGGTTTGAGCAACTTGCAGTTTCGTCCTGCTTCCCCAGCACAGCCCTGGGGTGCCAGAGACCAGCATTGCTTCCCCCACTGCCAAACTGCCCTCTTTCCCCACCCCAGCCTCTTTCCAGACCACATTTCTCTGATTTTTGAATTCCCCCACCCAACCTTTTGATTTTCCCTTCCCTGTGGTGCACCCGGCACTTGCTAAGTGCCACCCTCACCCCTTGAGCAGCATCACTCTGCCTTCCCAGGGAGACCACACGTGTCAAAAGCTGCCGCCTGCCAGAGCTGCTTTGCTACTGGCGCTTCCCAAAAGCTGCTGCCTTGGCTGGGAAGAATCACTTCAGGTCCAGAGCGTTTTCCTGATAACAGAAACGCCAGCAAACAAGCCATCCCCCAGCCAAGCAGCACGGCCACTGTGGGAACAGCAAACTAGGGGAGGATATTCCCTTTCTGTGCCAAAAAACAGGCAATTGCTCCTTCCCCAGCCAGCCGTGGAAATTTAGCCTAAGGGTTTTCAAAAACAACCAGTGATTGTGGGTGCCCRAGCACAATGTTCCCTACAAGTGCCTTTATTTCCAGGAAACACATGCTTCTTGCATTCAGGCAGTCAGTCTGAAGCCAGACAGCCACGGAGACCCCAAACCGCCTCCAAAAAGATCTCGGTGGCCCCGATCAGTGAGAGCTGAACAGTTCAGCAGGCAGGAAAACCCCACAGCACTCAACCTGCTCTGATCACCCCATCATCCCAGCTGTGTTTCATCAACTTGTTTCCCCAGCTTTGTTTCATAAATCTTGCGATTGCCACTCAAAGCTATCAAGGGCATCTGGCAAGCAGGGGTCTGGTAGCAGAAGAAAGGCTCTGTCCATCACCCCCTCTCCTGAGCCTCCACCAGCTGCCTCCCAACAGCCCCTTTTTCAGAGAACATCCTTGCAAAGCATGAGCTGACCCTTTTAGGAGAAAGCTGCCCAAAGGATGTGGGGTGGTGCATTCCCCAACCCCCACCTGGGCCACTCCATGGTCTCAGAAACTCCTGTTAAACCTTGGCCTTGGTGTAATGAGTCAGGTGGCAAAGCATCCCTTTACGGTATCAGGGTCTCTTGCATAGCTGAGGTTGGGGAATGTACTGACCGTACAAGAAACTTCCGCTGCCTGGCCCAAGTCGGGGACAAGAGCGGGGATAATTTGTCATCCTCCAATACCCTTATCTGAGTTGTAGCTCAAGTGGAACGATACCATTGTTACTGAAACCTTGAGAATTTTAACGGATGACTGAAGTCAATCATCTTGCGACCCTAAAAACAGCAGTCCTAAGTGAGGCCCTTTGAGCTCTCCTGGACTGCAGCAGGCTGCGCCCAGCATCTCCCTCCGAGTGGGATGCCTCTCAGAGCTCGTGAACTCTCGAGTTTGTGATATTCGGAGGACCGTCGCTGGCTGAGACGGGACCTGGGCTGAAACACTCCTCAGCCAAAACACTCCTCGAGGCTCAACCCTTTGCCCGTTGAGAAATGCCAAGACATTTGACATATTTCACTGAACTCAAGGGGAATTTTCAACAGGTATACCTTTGTATATTTATCTATCTTTGTGTCTGTGCATGCGTGTGTGAATTGATGGAGGTACCTGCTAGCAAATATGGTCTGCTAAAATCTTATAATCTATCTTAAAACTGTGAATGAACCTTAGACTGCTGCTAAACACATATAATCCCTTAGACATAAACTGTTGTCCAAGTCTGAGACTAAGAGTGGATCCAGCTGCACCTAGACTCCACCAGGGGGTCTTCTCTGAACCTCATAACTCAAAGGGAGGGTCTCCCTTACCCTTTTTCTTCATCCTCAGCCTCTGTATAAATCATTCTAGCTCAATTCTAACTCAATTTTCCCTTCTATACTTCATCCATGTAGTAAGTGATAGAGTGAACCTTGCCATCGAACTCTGTTAAGTCACACTTTTATAAATTACTATTAAAATCACTTTCTGCTAATACTTTTGACGGTGATTCTTTAAGTGGCCTCTAAACCACTCGTTCACAACAGGGTGCCTCAGGAAAAGGCGCAGGAAGACACACCAACTTTTGGAAAGGTCTGCTAGAAAGCAGATACCGCCGAGCCCTGTCTTGGCTGACTCTATCCACCTGCTAAGCGTATCAACATCGCTCCAGCCCAGCCTTGGATTTGGAAACACCTCTCTGTTTGTGCTCACCCCCCATGCATGGGAGACTTGCTCTGAAGAGCTTCAAAGGTCTCCTATCTCTCTACAAAATCAATGTGGTAGCAATGCCTACGCATCCAGAGCGGTGGCAACACATCAAATCCCATTGCTATTGCCTTACCTCCGGCACTTCCCTCCCTTTCCCCTTGTCCTGCCTTTTGTGACATGACAAGACATGGGCTCTGTGTTTGTACAGCTCTTGTTTATGGACAGGACCACAGCTAAGCAAACACCTGCAAGCAAGAGAGTGCCCACTCACTGCTCTGGAAGTGGAAACCCAGCACGCGTTGTCAAACAAGAGTGCTCTGAATAACCCAGGCCCTACCCCAGCTTTCACAATAGAAATTAGTCACAGTGCACCAACAAGAGCAGTAAATAGGGCAACAGGAGATAAAGGTTGCAATGGAGACCTCACTTGGCCTCTCTTATGTACCTGAGACACCCCTTTCCTTTGGCTCCTGCCTTTCCAGACCCATTAGAGGCACAGGGACCCTCTGCTCCTGAGGCAGAGGTGCTTTGCATTTTGCTTTAGATACCAACTGTTGCTCAGGAAGTCAGATAGCATCAACACCCAGTCCCTAAGAGCATCCCCAGGCTTTTCCAGCTAAATTTCAAGGTGGTTTTGTCCACCCACGTTGGCCACAGGGGTCTGACTTTAGCAGATGATAAAACACGACCCAGAACATTTCCAATGTTTGACCATACAAACAAGGGCTCCAGAATGGCTCAAAGGTGCCTTTAAATATTTCAATACTGGGGGATTTGGGGCATTGAGGAGTTACTCTTCCTCTGAAAGAGGAGGCAGGAGCCTGTGGATCAACCAAGGCTTTGATAACATAAGGAGCATTGTGAGCACAGCTGGGATAACGTGTTACTTGGGTAACTTTTGCTGACACAGATGTATCCCCTCCAGGTGATGTAAGCTGGGTTAGCAGTGGTCAGTTTTGCCAGTCTTAAGTGCATTTATTTTAAGGCCTTTACTGAGATACCATTATCTGTCACCAAAGTGGACATTTACACCAGCAAACATCTGCAGCACAGGCCTGACCTCGGCTCACATCTGGCTGCTGAGCACAGTGGCGTTACCTTGTAAAACACTAGCAGGTTGGTACTTGTACGAGAGTTTGGTTACGAGTTCATTTATCAGTTAACTTGGCATCGTTATTTTTGCAGAAGGCTAGCCTGGACACTGCCCGAGCCTTTGCTGCAAGCTGCAAACAGCCGTGTTTTACCCAAGGATGGAGAAGCAGAGAGGAGATCCAATACACAGTAGATTGAAGCTATGCATAGTTTTACGTCTTTTTGAAGGCAAAAAGGAAAAGGAGCAGCAATACGATACCTGACAGCATAACAGAAGCAGATGAAAACAGAGGTGCTGCAGGGGTACCCCTACAGACTATATCCTTCGCATACCTCAGAAGCTACCCTGCCATGGGAGCTGGGCTGAAGAGGACAGGGCAGGGGGGATTACAGCATTGCTCAGCAGCAAAAGCAGAGACCATCTCTCAGTAAATATTGCCAGGCAGGGAATAAGCCAGCGAGGGGCCGCATCCCGTGACAGCCCTGGGGAAGGGGGAGCAGGACCTTCCCGTCCACCTGGTGCGGCAGCGGGGCTGGAGGAGCTCTCCTCCCCTGCGAGCTAACATGGGCTTCGGCACACACCTCTGGCCTAGGGAAAAGCACGGATATACACAGCGAGGAGAGCGCCTTGGCCCAAAACCATTTACATCCGCAACATACAGCAAGGCGAAAAGAGAGGGYAGGACAGGGCATGGAGGGAACAGGCAGAACTCTGGCACAAGTAACCACTGCGGCAACTCAAGTGTTGTCCAACAATTGTGCTGGCAAATTTACAGGATCCCAATGTCAAACTGCACATTTGGAGCAAAGGTAGATAGGCACAAAAAGCAGGAACAATCTGACTACTGAGGAAAGTTACAGCCATTGCTGAAGGCAGATTGGGTGATTCCAACACCTAGAGGATGAAAAAACAGAAGAGAAGCTTAAAAATTAATCCTTAATTAACTGCTTCTGAAACCCGTCGAAATCACTGCCTGCATCTCATTTGCTAATGGAGCAGCTTCTTAGGCTGCAGGGGTCATGGTAGCAACAGAAAGTGCTGCTTTATTCTCAGGTTTGATATCTGTTTTGCCCACTAAGTGCTTTCAATGTTTTCAGTTCAGGTGTACTCAAAAAGCTCTTGCAAGCAGTAGATGGGCAAAGGATTTCACCTACAGCCTCCCTCAGCCACCAGCACAGGGAAGAGAGAAAAATGTTTCTTGTGATTTTAATACAGCAGATATATCCCAAAACCAGGAATGCTGCACATGTGTATCTATCCCATAGGGCACACTGTGCCTCCAAACACTGGATCAATAAGCACCAGGTAGACAGCATCAGCCCAGTGCCACATCTCTGCCACAGCCTGCTTTCAAATGCTTCAGAGAAAACATTTGAAAAATAAGTTGTGAATCTCCTCCACAAAGCCTTGGGCTCACTTCCAGCAGCTAGAGAGGCCAGTAGGTCTTGAAGCACCAGATTTAACATCCCATCCCAAATGCTCCTTACCAAGTAACAACTGTTATCAAACTGCCTGAACATCCACTTGCCTTTCCAAGCTTGATCTATTTTTGGTTTCTGCAATATCTGCTGTCACCAAGTCTGTTTTATTTACTCTGTATGTGATTCACCCACACTTTGCTGTTGGAACACGCATGCTGCCTCCATCAGAAGAGGGGATGGGACCAGTGTATTCACTCCCTCTTATTTCTCTCTCTTTCCCCATCAGGAGTCCCCATGATCATTTCACACGAGAGAAATAATCCAACACCCCTGCTCAGAGTAGGGTCACCTAGAGCAGGCTGCCCAGGACCATGTCCAGTTGGGTTTTGAGTATCTCCAAGGATGGAGACTCCACCACCTCCCTGGGCAGCCTATGCCAGTGTTCAACCACCCTCATGGTAAAAATAAAGTGTTTTAAGTAGAACTTCCTGCATTTCAATTTACGTCTCTCATCCCATCATTGGGCACCACTGAGAAGAGCCTGGCTCCATCTTCTCTACTCCCCCATCAGGTATTTATACACATTGGTAAGATTCCCCCTGAGCCTTCTCTTCTCTGGGCTGAACCACCTCAGCTCCTGCAGCCTCTCCTCGTATGACAGAGGCTTCAACCCTTTTATTATCTTCCTTGCCCTTCACTGGACCCACTCCAGTGTGTCCATGTCTCTCTTTTACTGGGGAGCCCAGCACTGGACACAGCGTAGCARATGTATCTCACCGGGGCTGAGTAGAGGGGAATAACCTGGTCATTTTTTAATGGCTCAGTGTTTCTTTGGTTTTGCTAACCACTAGAATAACAGCAGCTGCTAGGTACTCTCTACTGAACTAGGAAACTGCCTTCCCAGTGCACACCTCAGCCAGAATTTTCAGGCCTTGACATTTTCATGTGAACACAGCTTTGTTTCCTACAATGAACAGAATGCTTTCAAAAACTTTATCCCATCTTTATATTGTCTTCAAAATAAAAAGGCATTTGTATTCTTGAAAACAATAACAGGTCCCATCACTTTTCTGAACAAGGCATATAAAGATAAATAGAGTAAAACATACAGTTCTGGGATTTAAAAAGCAGAAAGCCTTTCCTAGGACCGATTTATAAAAAGGAACGGTCCCAGACTGAACTACTCTGCTTCAGGACGGGCCCCTCTGACACCTCTCAGTGGCCTCAGATAGTCCATTTCTCTGTACAAGCTTCCACGCTTTTGACCAGGCCTTCTCCCAAAACCTCGAAGTCCTCCAGAATTGCCTCCACGTTGGGAACGCAGACCAGCTCGTTGTTCAGAGTTGTCACCATCCTTCCTTTCATGCTGGAGACCTGCAGGATACACACAAACATTGTGCAAATGGGAGCACCCACTCAGAGCTGCTTCACAACCTCTGTAAGCCCCAAATAGAAGTAAATTGTTCTCCCACCTCGTCACATCCAATCCCTGCCACATCACTACACCCAATTTTCTAAGCTTCACTTCTCAACACCATCATTGCTCATTATTAGAGCTAATAAACTGCAAGCGTGGCCCTTCCAGCCCCTTTTAGGGTTTACCCTGGAGCCACAGTCCAAAGACCACAAGGAAGAAGAGAAGCAATGGTCAGGGGCGTGGTGGAGATGGGAAAAGAGTGTGCAGGTGCATGGCAGAGCTTGCGTAAGCAGAGCAGACAGGGTATGCAAAAGGGATCACACCGTGACCCTGAGTAAGGGCTGCCTGGGCTCGGCTCTGCTCTGTTGTTGGGTGTCAAGACATCCTTGGCTCCACCAGTAAAAGAAACCCTCATGTTTAATCAAGCCACACTCAGCTCAGATGCAAGCATCTCCTCCTCTCATTTCACCACTGTGAATAACTGTGTTTCACAACAACAGCTACGCTGAATGGCCAATGCCCTCTGGCGATGAAGAGAGGGGAGATAAATCACCCAGAGGCTGACAGCAGAAGAGCCTGGGCTGCCAACTCTGAGCCATGAGTTGCTGGTTTCTTTGCGCCTTTCCTTCATAGAAAGCAGCATGAATCACTCCAGCTTGCCTCACACCTAGCTTAACCACCCTCTAGAGTTTGCCAACCCACACAATGTAGCTGGAAAATATCTCCATGTATCGATAGGACTTAGGCACTATGAACCTAGGCTTGCCACCCCAGCTTCTTGCGGGTTGGGTATTTCTGGGTAAGATGCCCAAAGCCACAAGAATGGGACAGCCTGCTGCACGCACCAAATGTCTTTGGCAAACAAGGCATCGCCCACCTCCCAGGAGGGGACCAGAGAAGAGCACCTGGGACAGAGACCTCTGTTCTGACCCATGATCATGGTGCTGGGGCTTGCCCAGGGACACGTTCCCTTCTCAGCTCTGCTGATGACGGGGGGCACTGTGGCCACAGCCCTGTCTCAGTTTCACCCTTTCTAAGAAGGGACAGAAGTATGAGCTCCATTTCTCAAAGGGCTTTGGGGCTGATGAGAGTTTGGCAAAGCAATTACAACACAGAAAAAAAGCCCTCCAAGCTTTCAGGGCATAAAGGTAACATGAAGCTTAGAGTCAAGAACTCACCTTAAAAGGCTGAGGCTGAAAGCTGAAAGGTTTCCACAAAACTGCAATCACTTCCCCACCATGCTTGTCGTAGAAGAACAAGGCGAGATCGCTGAAGGCATCCTGGGTAGAAAACAGAGGTTGTGCCAGACATCCCAGAGCCAGAGCCCATCCCTGATTCAGTCCTCTACACAGGGATGCACAGTAGCTCCACACCAGCCAGGACCAACACTGCAACTCTTCCAGTGGATTCCCAACAAGGAAAGCAACTGGCAGCCCATGGACAAGTCCTAGATGCCTCCTGCTGCCTCTTTTCCCCCAGCCTTGATGGATACAGTGCACTGCCTCCAAGTTTTGCATGCAGACCTCATTGCTGACTACCTCTTGGTGTCCCAGAGAGCAAAAACATGATCCACCACCTCCCACAGGCCTGCAAGAGCACCCAGAAATCAGCATCCAGCTTTAGGACATTGGACCTCTTAGGTGACAACCCACTGAGTGTTCCTCACCATGGTCCCCCATCAGCTGGATCTGGCACTACCAAGCTGCCATATCCCAGAGTACAACAGCCATGTCCAAGATTTCACAGTGCATCAGATGGCAAAAGGCAGGCCCGGCCCAGCAGGCAATCCTGCCACAATACGTTTCACTACATAGCAGCAAAGACCAACCGCAGTCAAGGATCTTTCACTGGAGGCCAGCATCTCGAGCTCTGCAATCTGTGCAACAAAGGTATCAAAGCTCCTTCTTCCCCGAGGACAAACCCCACGTGTGCTATCAGCACACAGTGTCCCAAAAGGAAACATAACAGCAGAAATTTTAAGTAACACAAAGTCCTGTGAGGTGCAAAGACATGGAATGCTCAACAGAGGCACTGCAGGAATCTGCTCTCCTTGCCCCTGTGTTCCAACAGCTGTGTCAATGAGTAGCTCCTTTGGTAGTGCTGGGCAGGAGAGCTCAAAAAGAGATCTTGCATAAAGAGATGACTAAAGCCCACAGCCTGGTTTGCCCCAAGCCCACGCAAGCTGGATTCCCAGCATCCCAAGAAGGCAGGGGATAAGGATTGCAGCAGAAGTAAACAACAGCTGTGTGCAAGCAACTTTTCAAACCCAAAAGTCTGKCTCTACTGCTCAGCACCCTGGTACCTGGAGATATGCATCCTGAGCACAGTTGACCAAGACAGCCAAGAAGCTRCTCCCTGACACTTGTTCATCTTGGTGGAGATTAACATCAGGCAACAGCACATGTTTACCAGGCAGAGCAAACAGCCCCCACCATCAGTACAGGACAAGTTTCTGCACATGGCCTCACCAGCTTTGGAGCAACCTACTGCAAGAAATACAGACCCTCTGCTCCCTCTTCATCCTTTCTCCTCCACCCCCTTAGCTTCCCCAGCTSCAACTCAGCCACGCTCTTACAAAGAGAGGTCTCCGCTGGCATCATTGTATCATGAGGTTTTCATGAGGATGTGCATGAGAAAAAAATCAACATCAAAGGCAGGCTTGGAAGGGGTCTTGTATGGACATACCAGGATTGCAGTAGGAGGAAAAAAACGTGGATTGGGTTGGTATTACCCGTGATCCCAAAGGGTGGGGTGGCATTTTAAGAGTAAAGACCTGATAAGCAGGAAGGGGTGGTGTTGTCTGCAACCTTCAGAGCCAGATTTATGAGTTCGGACTTGAAGTATCACAAACAGAGGGCAACACGATTAGGCCATCAAGCTGGAAAGATCCTGAGACCTGCCAGCTCATCCCACTTCATGGGATCTTCACGRGGGCAAAGCTGGTCAAGGCATTATCTTACCAAACTGGCTAGCAAAACCACTGTCTAAAAATACATTGAGAAACAGGCAACCCGCCCTGGCATTTCTCAGCTGAGAGCGACGGGTTACGCTCAGAGCCCAGTCAACAAGGAATACTCCTCCTTTTGCCAAAAGGCAAACAGCAGGAGGGAGGGAAAGCTCAACGAAGGACAAGAAAGCTCAGGGCACACTGACCGCCAACGTGCAGCTTTCCGAACCAGAGGGGAGCAGAGCATGTGAGAACCTGAAAAAGCCCCGCTGCTCTRCAGGGTGAGGTCTTGAGTGCCACGTGATGTTCCCTATGAGAAAGGTATTTTTTACAGGCATGTCTTGCTGGACAGGAGCCAGGAGCATTTGCAGGAAAAGAGCCCTCCCAGGCTCAGCTCATTTCCCAATAAAACCACTGCTCAGCCTGATACCCAGCACCTTTTATCCAGACAGCAGAAAGCAGATGTTAAAAGGACAGCATCCAGTTCAAAATCACAGCAAAGGGCAAGCTTCTGCACTTGCGCTACTCCCAGCGTCATCCACACAACAGCGGTCGGGCAGGCTCCACCAAGCTGCAGAGAGGCACATGCAACTCTTGGGAAACTGCAGCATTAAAAGGGTCTGGTGTATTAGTCACCGCACTTCTGTTTGTACAGAGGCTTGGGGAGTAAAAGCAAACAGAGTTCACCTCCCTTTCCACATCCCATGCTCCATGCCCACTGGGCTTGCCTGAGCCTGCAAACACCTTCCTCAAGGGAAAGTTTAAGAGAAAAGGGAGAAAAGGGAGAAAAGGCAGGGAGCACATTTGAACCCCCACTCCCTTCTCGAGCTGCTGTTATCTTTGGTTGCAATTCTGCTTTAAAGGCCCAGGAAAAGCTCTCCCTGCTCAGGAGGATCCCTGCCATCAGCAAAACCTATAGCGGGTTCCCATCTCACAGAGGCACAGGGGACCTGCAAGCTCAGGGCTGTGATTCAGAGGAGCCTAACAGTCTGGGGAAGGRGTACATAGCACTTGGAAGAAGATTAGCTCAAGGTCTGTAAGGAGCCATCTGGGTTGTTCAAATGAAAGGATGGAGAAAGGTAGTGAGTAAAACAATACCCTGATCTAAAATGGGATTACTGGATTAAGCAGCTCAGGCTGAAGCATGGATTTTGCAATGAGGTAAGCACTCATTGCTAGTTAAGCAACTACATTGTTGTTGTTTAGGGGTGGGTTTTTTTGGCCTAACCATTTATCCACCCATTTTTTCACTGCTCCAACTTATACGCAGAGATCAGGCTCATTGCATCACAGCTGCTAGAAAAAGAGGAGTCGTTTGGGGAGGTCTCTGCACCCAAAATGCACCTAGCAGCTCTTCCTGGTGCGATGGCAGTTCAAGTGGCAAATGCATCAATCAACATTTGCTCAGTGCTTAGAACATTTTAAGTGCTCTCAGCAAGGGATCTACCAGTGTAAAACCCTATTAAAGCTACTTACTTCCAACAAACAACTACATGTGCAGTTAACACTTTAAGGTCCTTGTCATCCTACTGCAACCTGCCCTGATGCTCGCAGGTTACGTGATACAGGCAGAGCCTTCCCCCACACCCAAACAGAGCAAGGAGCACTGTCAAGAAAACCAGGCTGGGGTTACTTCTGTGTCAGAGGGGTTTTAAAGAGAAAAGAAACCTGGGTGTTAGGTTTGGGATTCACCTGGTAAAAGGTATATCCAAACTTTTCCACCTCCGAGTGCCTCATCAGAGCCACGTGCGCATCCTTGTCCCGGGGGTTTGGGGCAGTGGCAAAGAAGTATGGCAAGGAAAAAAGCCACCCGTGTTCTCCTGGCTGCATTAGCGAACACGCCTTGCCCACCAATCCACCAAACCATCTGAGATTAAGTCTTCAGTTGCTTCCTATGGGATGAATCCAAGGCAGACCTCTAGGAAGGCATTACCAACACAGGAGAAGTGTAGCCACAGGTACCCTCTGAGCTCACCCAAGGAGCACAAGGGGCTGATGCCTCGATACACACATGCATGCCTGTGTGCAAATGCACACACATGTGCATCTACCCCCAACCCTGGGCACTATGCTAAGGGTCATGTAGCTGCTCTGAAGCTGTAAGAGCGGGGAATTTCCTGCCACCKCTGCCCCTCTGAGGGCACAGATCCAGACAGGAAGGTTTCCTCCATGCTACGAGAGCCCACAGAGCTYTTTCAGTTTGTCTCTGCCTGTCTGGAATTCTCCATAGGAGGAGTCAGGCCTGTCAGTCAAAACAGGAAGGGAGCAGTCTGACCGGAAAAGATTTCACCAGTACCAGCTACCTCCTGCAACCACAGCTTATATATTGTAAGAGACCGAGAACTTTCAATATCATTAATTCCTTTCTAACATGCAGCAGCAAGATACACATTCCTACACCATGGGAGGAAGAAAGGAAAGGGCTGTAAGTCTTCCAGACAGGTCTTGTCTGAAGGTGCAAGAAATGAAAAACATTGCTTTAGAGGGAAGGATGTCTACAGTAAAGCAGGAAACATTTCCCTGCTCATCTGCACAGGAAGGATCTCCCATGTACAACACGGGCAGCTCCTCTGCCACAAGCTCTCTGATAGACATGGGCAGCCAGAGAAAGCTAAATCTCAGTGAAAGAGAGCACTTCGCATCCAGCGACCCACTGAGACCAAAGACCTGGTAAGAAATGTTAGGTCTTTTAACAGCCATTATAGACTGTCCATGCAGATGGACATGGGACAGGCAGCTTCATCCAATTTTCCCCACCATGAGAGAACAGCTCYGGACCCTGGGGAGGTGACCAGAGCCTTTGGGCTTTGTGAGCTCCCGAATGCATGCTGATGGGCATGGCAAGTATATCCACAGGACTCACTGGATGCAGGCAGAAAGATCATCCCTTGAGCTCAAGGACAGCCAAGCCACCCTGGAGTAAGAGCTCGCTGACTGAGCCTTCCCACGCCATGTCCCCAGCAAACAGCTGGGGGTTCTGCAGCTCGACAGCCACCACGACACAGACCAGCAGTCAAGACAGAGATCCCACGGGAGCCTCATTCAAGACACTTAATTTAGCCTTGCTGGAGAATCCCTGCTGGGACCAGACCCAGGGTTTGCTCGCTGAGGAGCTCGAGACCGTAGGTGCCGGGGAGGCTGGTGATGGGCTGAAGCTCCAGGGAAGCCCTCTCTGCAGGACATCTGGCCCCTGCTTTCCCTCAAAAGCATCTGTCTGCAAAGCCTTCTCATCTGGACAGACTCCCAGAACAGGCCTTTTCTATCAGATCTGTCCTGGAATTGAAGAATTTGCCGTCTGAATCCCATGACCAGCCTTTCATCTCTACCCAGAGCCTCCCAGGCACCACAGCAACTCAACCAGACCAGCTCCTGCAGCACATCTCCTTGGAGAAGGAAAAATTAAAGCAGTCAGGACTCAACACCTCCCCTCCTTTCATTTTCTCCTCTGATTAGGCTCCTTGGGGAAGGCACGCAGCAATCCTTTGGCTCCAGAGCGCTCCTGCCTTGCTAACCCCTTTGATTTGAGAAGAACAGGGACCTCTCAGGAGCAAACAGGTAGGACAGGAGAAAAGTGRGTCTCCTGGTTACTGGGCCAAAGACACTGGGGAAGATGCTACTCCCTGCCCCTCTTAACGCAATCAATATGCCTGGGCACTGAAATCCTTTTTTCACGTGGCAAGCCCAGAAAAGGGCAGATGTTTCTTTCCTGCCCATAGAAGAGAACAAAATCCCACAGCATCACTGCGTGGCAGATGTCTCCCTTCATTGCTATAAACCCACCACGGCTGCACTGTCAGCCTCGGCTACAACCCTGTTGCTCAATTCTGTGGTTTGTGCTATTAAGGGATAGCAAATTACTCTGAGTCAAAGCCAGCCAGTTCTGCGTCCAGGTGCCTTCTCAGCCAAAATCTCTCATAAGGATTCACTGCTGTCACCACACTCCTTTCCGGCACCAACTTCTTGCTGCCTTTGGATCACTCCCAGGGCTCCCAGCCTTCAGGATGAGGATGGAGCTGAACACTGCTTTGAGAAGCAAAAGCCAGGGAAGGAGAAATGCAAAGGTGCTGGAGAGGCTACCAACCGAACCCTGGTCAAAGCACAAAGCTGATGCAAAGGTCTTGCCTTCAAGCAACAACATTGGTACACTGAGACACGAAGCTGGGCGATTTCTGATGGGGTAGTTTTGACCAACAGTATGCATCGCTTGCTTGCTGGTGACCCTGAAGTGAAAAGTCAGCTTTTGAGACCCTCCAACACAGGTGGACATGGCTGAGTTACTGGAGAGCACATGCAGTGTCACCTCTTTGACTTTTCCAGAAGAAACACCTGTTTGCCAGAAAGAGATATTCATCAGCCCCTTCAGATCTGCCTGCTACTGATCTGGAAACTACAAGAGCCAAGTGCAAGATACCCCCAACACGACAGCCGCAAGGGAACACAGCCATAGCTACCTCAGAGCCTTCAAGAGGAGGAAAAGCCCCACAGTGAGGGCTGCCGAGGCAGATTTCAGGCTCTCTACCCCATAGTTCGCTTTTCGGAGAAACCTGTGACTGGTTCCTGCTCTGTTCCTCCCAAGCACTCTCGGGCCAAAGAATGAGAGACACCAAGCAAACGCAACACTACTTCCAATGAGGCAACGTGACCTTTGCTCATATCCATGTTTCTTCACTGGGATGTTAGTATATTGAATTTAGGACCAGCTGTAATTTGTAACGCAACCAAACCCTACTCTGAGTCTATTATTACCTGTATTAGGGAAAACAAACAGTAAAAATTCAGTTTGGATGTCATAATTGACTGGCTCAATTAAGTCATAATTGCTTAAAGGATAATGAAAGCTGCTTTCCAGGGAAGTCTTCTGCACCTTTCACTTCTGGAGCCATTTGCTGACTCCGAGTTGACTCCAAGAAGTACAAAAAAAGTCCTACAAACTGCAACACACCCCGATGAGTTTCCTGATTGAGTGCCTCAATATACAGCGTGATTTGCTGCAAGCCTGTTAACAGCCTCCCCAAGGAGCCTGCTTTCCCCATCGGCTCATCCAACAGTCTCCAGTTCCTCTTCGAGCACGAAGTCAGCCCCCTGCCACGTCTCCATGAGAGTCGCTTAGCCCCAACCCCTCCAGAGATGCGGAAGCTCTGGCCCCGTGCATGCAGGCACCTCCAGAGCTTTGGCAGTTGCTGAAAGGCTCCATTGAACTCTAACCCCCCCATTCCAGCATGGCGTGGAGAGCTATTTCAGGCTTAAGAAACTCCATTTCCTACCCAGATCTATGCCTCTTGGTTGAGGTTTCATGGTGGCAGGTCAAATCCTCATCACACAGGGAACAGAAGAGAGGGGCTGGTCTTGATATTCCTCCTCAGATGCAGATGCCAGGAAAGAGTGAAACAGTGAACGGTTCCTGATCACTGTGCTTCCTGCTCCCTTTTAAAAGTCTTGTGCAGGGTGCTTCTCCCCCTCCTTCTTGCATATCCTGGACTCCAAGAAACCCCCCAAATACTCTCTGCAATGTGTCCTGTGAGACCTCCAGCTTCAAAACCACCTTCCTTCTCAAAGGCAGGAAAGCACTGAGCACGTTCTCTCCTCTCTCTTCTCCTCYGTGACTTTCCAGCTAAACAAGCAGCACTACTTGCAGGGAAACTGTGGGACAATTTTGAGGTCTTCCTCAATTTAAAGAGGTCTTGCATGCATCCCTGTCTCTCACTTCCTTGCCCACCCTCCCAGACTGCCCCAACCTGCTGTGGGTGACAGAAGGACCAAGCTCGCACGTTGCTAGACCTGGCAGTTCTACTGAAGCCACAGCAGATTCCCATAGACTGGGCAAAGATCAGCACGAAATGCAGCTGGCAGGCAGCATGGGAGGTAACAGGGCTGTGCCTAGCGTTGAGGAAACCTTCAAATAAACCCTTCCAAGTTTTCTTTGGCCACCTCCTAAGCTACCTGGGTTAAGGTGAAAGGGGAGCTTGAACCTAAAGGGCCTAGCATCTTCCAGCCTGAACTGGAGTTTTAATTCAGGCACTTTTGCAATTCCTTCTATGGACCTGGAGGCAAGATCTGGCCCTTTCTGCGGTCCCTCCTTGCAGCTGCCACCACCACCGAGCCTGGCAGCAGCAGCAGAGAAATGCTCAGTGCCTGTGCAGGATTAGCCAACTTGGGGACCAGCAAATGCTAAACCCTGCAGAGCCTGCAGGAGGCAGCCCAGGAAGAGAAGAGACACTACTCAAAAACTGTTTTTCTTTTGCAGGCACACCTCCTTCCCCAACGCAAGCTTGGAGAGAAGCCGATACCAAATCCTCAGGCAAGAGAAGCATATGGGAAGGTGGACAAAACCCTCCTGGCGTGTTGGTCAGGAGAAGGACAAAAGGAAAGCCCTCTGACCTGCCATGCTGCCCAGGAGGGCCAGCCAGGAGCTGCCACTACCACAGCCCAGCTGCCGCAGGGACCTGAGGAGCCAACGCATGCTGCGACAAGGGAAATCCCAGTCAGATATTAGGAAATAAGTTTTCACAATAGTGGCCAAACATTGGGACAGGAAGGTGGGAAATCTCCATCCCTGGACACAGTCGGCATTCAACAGGACTGAGCTCTACACAGCCTGCTCCAACGTCAAAGCTGGCTCTGCCCTGAGTGGGGAACAGGGTCGGAGACCTCCGCAGCACCCTTCCTGCCAAAGCCAGCCTACGATTCCTACGGCAGTTCGGACACTGCTGACAGCACTTCTGCGGATAAAGGATGACGGCACTTGAAAGTCGAGCCAGGTTTTGAAAAAAGGGCATCACAAGCCCCACCTCTCTGCACACTAACATTTACTCAGCTACTACACGCAAAGCTGGGGAGGGCTAAAGAGGCAGAGGCTGCACATCTGCAAAGTACCAGCTGTCCAGATCCGGTGTGGATCACCCAGCATCTTGCATATCTCCCCAGCTTGCTGAGACTTTGGCATGGCTAGATAGTGAAAAAGCACTGGGTTGGTAACTTTGGATACTGATGTTCTCCATATACCCACATTACCAACTTCCTCTGCCATCACGCACATAACCAGCCCCAGAGAAACCATCCTGTGACCAATATTCAGCCTCTATGGCTCATGCAACCATTGGCCTAACAGCAGGAGCCCTACTGGTACCATGCCACGGATTCCTGTACATCCCTCAAGAAAATATGGGCAGCTACTGTCCATCATGCACCCCAGCTGGTGCAAGAAGCCATGAAAAGTCAATTAAAGGACTAGATGCAAATGGCTTAAAGATACTTTTGCACTGAAATATCATATTCTTCAGCAAAAGCTCCAGGTGCTTTGTATATGAGATCATTCTCACATCAGCAGCACTCCCATTTCCATGGAATGGGTGATGCACTCACCAGGTCTTCTGCTGAAGAAGCGATTTCAGATGCACACAAAGAGTGACCATCACATGCAAAACAGATAAAGATGTCACCAACTAGGTCCTGCAGTGGCAAGCAACTAATGACCTGAATGCCACAAGGCAGCTCCCCCTTAGGCAGGTAGCCCCCTGTGCCTCCCCAAATGGCCGTGCTTACTCTCAGCTCCTGGAGGTAGCACTGTACAGGGTCATAATCTACCACAGGAAAGAGGATCTTCACTGCAGTGCTGTTCTTCACCACGCCCCGGGAAAACGACTTTAGTGGCCGGTCCACACTCTCCAGATGCCGAGGAATCTGGTTTGGATTCAGGTGGATTAGGACATCATAGAAGTCCAAAGGAGGGCGGAAGACCATCTGCAGGGAGAAAAGACCAGTGCTACTCGGTATAGGACACAGGCTAGCAGGAGAGATGAGAGAAGTTCCCCAAGTCCTTACTTGCATTTTATTCCCTTCCCCTTAGAAAGCAGTAAACCAAAGGCAAAATTTTTGTGAGATTAATGTCAGAAGTTTGCTAAAACATCCACAGGAAAACCACAGCTGTGGTGGAGCCATGGGGAGCTCCAGCCCATACTGGCCACCCCATTCCCTCTGGGCTGAGACACATCCCCCATCCAGCATGGGCTCTGCTCACATCAGAAGGTTGTGACCCTCACTCCCCTATATGCCATGCAAGTGCTGTAACAAGGACTCTGTTGAGAGCAAGGTGGTTCCCCCATGACCATCTCCTGGTGGATAGAGTAAATGTTCTCTGGACCACCAAAGTGCACCAGGAAGGACACACTCGATTGCCACAGCCCAACTGTACAGCAAACTCAACCGTTAGAGAAGGGAGATGCTCCCTACCCACATCAGACACCTAGCAGAAGGACTACACTCTCTACCCTATTGGTTTCCCAGATCAGCAGAAAAATCTAACCACTGTCCCTAGGACCTGAGGACAGTCCCTGGAGAAGAGCTTTCCACAGGGCCAACGTGGTCTTCTCCAGCCCTGACCAGAGACCCCAGGAAGCCCACCTGAGTGCACGACAGTGGGGCGGGCAGTCGAGAGAGGGACAGACGGTGAGCTGAGACAGGCAACCGCGCCACATGTGGCAGAGTCTCAGAACGAAGAGGGGAGTCAAAAAGCTAACAGGAGCTGAACGACACCCAGGGGACACAAGGAGCTGTGTAATAACAGGACGGTCCCATCTCTCCAACAGGAGTTGCCCCAGAGGGCAGCAGCATCTTCCATCAAGCATACAGAGGGTGAAAGCAAGCCCTATTAATGGAGGGGAGCAACCCCAGACACATAAATATTTGGACAGGCAGGATCTGGCACAGTGGATACCACTGTATTAAAATGGAAAAAAACCTTAAAACTATGTGTACGTTTTTGTGGAGTAAGTGATGCAGGGACATGAACAGAGGCGTGGGACACCGCCCAACTTGGTGCTGGCAGAAAACCCACTGCTCGGAGCTGGTTTATAGCCAGCCTGGGGAGAACACACATGAAGAACATCAGTGACCAGCACCGAGTCCCAGCTCTGGTCCACAGAGACCCCCTTTCTCAACCAGCTGACCAAGTCCATGGCTTATTGTACCCCCTGGGAACAAAGAAACGGACCTCACAAACCCATGTCTGCATCTGCATGAGAGCGGGCACATCCCCAAGTGACTCAAATGCAGACAAAAAAAACTTGGAGCACCCTCTTAGATACATGGGAAGAGGAGGCAACTCCAAGTTGCACTGGAAAGGCTTTTCCCTCTTCCCATCCCCACGCTTTGCTTACAAACAGATTAGCAGCCCTGGAAACATGCCACGGACATGCAACTGATTCAGCACAGGAACACTGCAGGTTTGCTYGTGCCCCAAGAAAACCAGAGAATACAAAATAAATTTTCCCCAGTCAATGATATTTCACCCCAAGTTGCTATCCAGAGCTGGGTCCCCCAGAAGCGGGGTAGCACAGCAGAACACCAGCCTCCCAGCTCCCATCCTTGCTGCTCTTCATCCTGGGGCAACCACGCGTGGCCACAGCCTGAATCCTACTAACACATCCCAGCAATCATCACTGAAGACCAGTATGCTTTGCCAGAGCCTGAAAACCCTTGTGCTGGCACCCCAAGGGGTTACCTTCACATCCTGGCTGTTGAGCGGGTCCATGAGCTGCTCCTCCAGGGTACGGAGAGACTCTGAGGCCAGCACGAGAAGGCGCTGCAGGATCTGGGGAGGGAAGAAAGCCAGAGGGTAAAACTCGGCAGTCCTGGATGTGGCAGGGACCCCGCTCACCCACAAGGCCGTCGGAGCTGGCTCCAGCACTGGGAGTAGGGAACTGCTCCAAGCCAGCAGCCACCATGGGGCAAGGACAGAGGGCTCAGCTCACCTGCGCTGAGGGTCGCTCCTGAGTCCACATGGAGCTCCACCTGTCTTTCGGGGTGGCAATGAACATGACGGGAAGGCGAGAGCGAGCAGCCACAAACTTGTTCTTGATCTCTGTGCAGTCAGCATCTGGTGAGGGCAGGCAGATGGGTGAGATGCTCTGCCCCATCCACAGCCCTCCAGTCTTCTCGCCCATGTATCGCAGCCCAGAAAAGGGCAGTACAACAGGCTTTATCCTCTCCCACCCTCTGATCCCACAGTCCACGTGCAACCAGAGCTCCATAGCCACAGGCTTGCTCTACTCTCACGCTTCCCTCAGCATCTGCCTGCAGGAAGTTTTCRAGACAGGATGCAGGGCTAGATGGACCTTTGCTCTAAACCCACCCAGGCAGGCCCAGACATGGCTCAAGACACAGCAGGCACTGGGACTGACACGGGCTGGGAATTCACATTATAAGCTAACGACAGAATTTGTACCCAAAGCGTTTTCTACTTTTTCCCCCCCCCGCCTCAAGTGGGGAAAAAAAATAGCTCTTTGGCCAAAACCACTTCCCATTTAGTTCATTAAAAAAAACTGGAGGGTAGAAAAATATCAGTTCCCAAAACCCAATTCTCTCTCTCAAAAAAGAAAAAGTTGAKGGAGTGCTGAAACCCACAGAAACAGCTGCTCCCTCCGGCATTGCACACACCACTACCAAGCAGCTTTACCTTTCCTTATAAATCAGCTTCAAAAGCTGGGTGTAGCTATCTCCCCCACCCCACCACCACCCAAAGCCAAGACAATCCCATGGTCTCTCCTGGCTCCCACAGAAAGATGGCACGTATCCAAAAGACGATCAACAGACAAAACACAAGGAAGAAGGCAGGACCGCAGGTCCACTTGGATGCGCCAACATGCTCCTTTGGAAACCAGAGGCCTTTCTTTACCAGGAAATTCTCAATGCTCAGGAGGTAACAAAACCTGGACTGCAGCCCTTTCCCCTTGCAGGTTTTGAAATCRGGGGCTAGTAGATCATCCCCATGATCTGAGTGGTGCAGCAGTGCTCTCAAAGCAGACACAGCGCAGGAGGCTTTGAAACTTCCCGTTCAAGAGCCCGACTGCTCTCCCAGCACAACGGAAGGTTTGGCCCCCAAGAGCCAGGGCAAAGCCTCAAGCAAAAGTGCTGGCTATGAGGGAGCAGTGGGCTTCAAAAGCATGGCAGGACAGGAGTAAGGGAGGGGAAAATCTCCTTGCCCTTGGCAGAAGCCATGACGCCCCCATGTATCCAAGACCCCTGGGAGCCAGGCACTGAGCAAGGAGGGCTCAAGACCCTTACACCGTGGCTAGCCTGCATGCTGCCTGCTCACCTGTGAGGACAGCATTCAGGTTGACGATCAGAGGGTTGTTTTTCCAGTCAAAGGTTGCCAGCAGGTCGAGGAAGCGCAAGAACCCCACCTGGGGAGAGCTGCAGGCAAGACAAAACAGTTCAACACCAGCATTTGCTCCCTTGGCAGCAAGAGGGCCTCAGGGGTAACTTTGCGATGCCCAGCCCACACGCAGCCCAAGAAGGAATGTCTGTGATGGGAGAGGGAAGTCCAGAACAAGCATGAAGCATTTCCCCTTCTCTAAATCCCCAGGGAAAGTCTTTCCCCCTTGTTCCTCCCTCCCCAGGTAAAAGAAACCAGCAAAAAGTGAAACATTGCCCCCAGTCRCCCTATCTCCCACCGTCCGACCCGGACTCCCAGGGTTGGAGCAAGAGGAGGTGGAGAGAGGGCTGCTCCCATCTCCAGTGGGGCTCCAAACAACGCCTGCCAAGCTCCCACTGCGCCTCTTCCCCTGTGACAACACATGCATGAAGCCAGACAGCTGGGATGATGGGGCTCCTGCTAGCAGGGTATTTTAGGAGACAGGAAAGCATTCTAGCCATCAGGCTGTTACTCCTTCCTACTTTGGGGAAGGAAACCGGACCCCAAGTGCAGGGCAAAGTAACCTTTTGGCTCCACGTGTTGCAAAAACACTCCCTTTAACTTCATTTCACCCCCTCTGGGCCGCATCCCTTCCACCTGCCAGGGGCCAGCAAGCAATTGGCCCCGCAGGGTTATTTACCAGCATGCTACTCCAATTCAGCTTTCAGCGGCCGACCTCTCGCCCTTCCCTCGGGAGTCCTCTCCAGGAGGAAGGGAGGCTGCAGCCGCCACCACTGCAATATCCCTCCCAGGGAACCCAGGAGCCCCAGCGTGCTGCTAGCCACAACACAGCCCTCATCCCTGCTTCTCCTCGCCATCCCCCACAGGACAAGGGGTCCCACCAGTCCTCAAGAAGGCACAAGACACCCCATGGTTGTGCTGCCAGCACCCAGAGGCCATGAAGATGTTTGCTCCCATCCTCACCTCCTTTCCACTCTCACTCTATGGCACACTGGGCGGGGGAAGCCACAGCCCCACAGCACGGAGCATCTCCATCTCTTCTGGCCAGCCGCTTCCAACAGGGCTTAGGACAGCATTTTGGCAGCACAGAGGCCTCACGCTCACTGCTGTGCACCCTCCCAGCACCTCCTGCCCTAGCAGTATCCCATCCCTCCTTCATCCCAGGTAAGGAAAGAAGCACTAAATCCCCATTGGGCCAGCCCGGGCTCCTCATCCTCACCTGGGCGGTATGAAGGGGGCCGGGTGGAGGAAGAGAAACGCCACAAGAAGGTCCACACACTCCTCAGAGATGTTGTCGCTCAGGAGCTGGGCACTGACCCAGCGCTTGGCCAGCCGGCAAGTGCTGCCGAAGACAGGGTGCTGCTGCTGGAGCCTGCRAGGAGGGAGACAAGCCACTGCTCAACCCACACATCCCAGGACCCAAAATGCCCTTTTGGCATTCGGCAGGAGAGAAGAGAGGGGCAAACGTCTGCCAGGAACATGTGCGCAGCATCACGAGCACAGGGCACTCTCTGTGGGTGTTGAGATTTTGGGGGAACCAAGGGGAAATGCTGCCACATGCTCCTCTAACCACGTAGCTCTTTGGTACTTGTCTCCCCATACCACTGTCCTCAGATGTGACAACAGGGACAACCGGTGCCACCCTCACCCACATTCGTCCCTCTATCCTGCCACAGAGCCTCTCACAAGGTGGGCAGAAGGGCCACTTCCCACRGTGAGCTCCTCGCCCCACCATCACCCTCCAACATCCAAGGGCACCTCCATTCTGGCTTCCAGCCACATCCAGTGTCCTGGCCCCCCATGCACCCCCCACCTCACCTACCCATGCAGGGAGCTGGTTAGATAGGGCAGATGCAACGTCTCCAGCTCCAGCTGCCGAGACTCCTCTGTGTCCTGGTACTTCAGCATCCCTTCCGGGGTGACCACTTCCTTCAAGATCAGGGGCTCCCGGTGGTAGGCTACTTGGAGACGGAAAACGTAGCCATCCTGAGATGGGAGCAGAAAGYGAAGTCAGGCTTGGTGGTAACATAAGCAGGCTAGTATGCTACACTGCACCTCAGGGACACAACAGCACCATCCTGGCATCAGCACAGTCTCACTTTGCTCTTTCCTAGGCCCACCATCCAAATCCTGGTTTTGTCCGGTGGGACCGCTGCCATAGCCCCCCGCCTGCCTCCTTGGTAACAAGTCAGGTCTGGAGAAGGTCCCTGTTGCCCCCCCTACCTTGTACACGTCGGTGTGGGTGACTGCAGGTCTGCATACCAGCTGGTGCTGCTGCTGGAGAAGCTCAGCCAGCTGGAGGTGGAAAGCCGCCTTGATGCGCTTGATGGCTTCTTTGTCCTGCGGCCACTGGCCGCTGCCTTCCATGTGGCAGACAACTGTGGGCAAAGGGACAGCAGGAGGCCAGTGAGCCCCACGCAGGTATGAGGCGTTGGATGGGGGTGGCTGGGACTAGAGGTTACAGCAGGAGAGGAGGAGCCCGGGCTCCGCTCCTGCCTGCAGCACACCAACACAGCAGTAACGGAGCCAGCACCGCCACGTGCCTCTGCTTCCCCCCACCGAATCATCTCCCACTCACATCTCTCCCCACTTACTCTTCAAAGGGGCTATATAGGCCGGGCAGGGCTTCTCCTCYGAGGGAAGCAGCAAGTGCTTGGTCCTGATTCGGGTATGGAAGGAATAAATTGGCTTCATGGGAATGGGAGGGAAGACCTGGGAGAGAACAGCCACCCAGTGAYTGAGAACAGGGAGCAGAAACCTGGGGCACCATGCACCCCCTCACCCCAAACCTCCCGCTCCAGCAAAACCCCCCAGCACAGAGGGCTTGGCCAACTTGTGCACAGCCAGCCCCAGGGACGGGACAGCAAAGAAGCAGCACTGCATCACCCTGAGGGCTCTCGGGAGCCACAAATGCAGAGAGTGACTAATTCTCTCTGTCCCCCCTCAGCCCAGGGCCTCCCCCCAGCTCCTCGCAGACCCCATGYATGGGCTGTGCCCAGGGACACTCACATCCGTGTACCGGAGGGCTGGATGGACACCCTGCACAGCTGTCACTGTCAGCGGCAGCCCCTTCAGGTTCCACAGCTTACGGCTCAGGTCATCGTAGGAGCAGACAACGCTGACCATGGCCTCCTCGCCTGTCCCCGACGCCTGTGGACACACAGGGAGCCTCTCCATTCGCCTCTCCCGCTCCTGCACAGATGCCCACTTCACCTCCCTCTCAGGCTGGCATCACAGCCAAGCTCTGAGGAGTCAGGACTGCCACCCCACGGAGCAGCTCCTGGCAAGAGCACTCAGCAAAAYGGGGAGATAAGAGAGAGAGGGAAGCCAAGGGCAACACTGTTTGCRGCTCCCCAGCAGCCACAGGCATCCTAGAGGCTGTGTTTCAAGTGGCAAGTGAAATTATTTCCTGTGCAAGACACTAAGGCAGCACCAAGAGCTGTACTGCCAGCATTCTCCCTAGGAAGGGAGAAGCTAAGAGTGATTTGGGGGTAAAGAGATCACACACTGGCAAGGTGAGAGTTCTGCTACTGCCTCCCTGCCAGTTACCATGATGCTAACAGAGGCGGCAGTTAACAGAAAACTGCTCTGACTACATTCTTAGCCAAGGCAGAGCTGTGAAGCACGGCAAAAGCAAAGACAGAAAATATCCAGAGCATCACAGGAGCCCTGGGGAGGGCAGATGAGAAGCACTGAAAAGAGAATTGCTGCTTCCACCTCCCCAAAGCACAGCAGAGGAGCCTGAATGAGGAGGAGGAGGAGACATCACCAACACCAAACCACTCAGCTCAGATGCAGCTGAGTCGAGCCGCAAGCATCTGGCCAGCCTGGGCTTTCCGGCAGAGCAGCAGCACCCTCTGTGGGGTGCGCCACGAACGACAAACCCCCATCCTGCCTGTCTCTATAGCTGGCTGCACCATCCATCTTCCCTCGTCCTCCATGTCCCTCGACCACCGCAGACTCCCCAGGCTGCCTGCAAACAAGCAGCCGGAGGAGAAGAGACAAGACACCCCTACCCACTGCCCTGCGCACAAGAGTGAGTTTCTCCTTCATTCGTCGAGGACTGGCAACAATCAGACTCCTAAATGCCCCTCCAGCTCCAGGAAAGTGCATCCCCTCTCAGTGCGGGGTTTATCCACCCTGCTCACCCCAGGCTAGCTTGCAGGGACACGGCGCACACAGATTTTGCTGCCTCACCACACAGCAGGCTGTACAAACTAGCATCTCCTCCCAAATCTGACATGCAACTCTGCCCAGACCACAACTGGTCCTGGCACAGGAGACTTTCAGTCAGATTTGGTCCCCTTTGCTCTTAAAAAGGGGAAAGGAAACAATTTCCTCCTCCATCCAACAATCAGGTAAAAAGCTGGTTTTACCAAAGACCAGCAAAGTGGTGCCAAAGTGCTCATGGCTCATCTCCAGGCTTTAATTTCACAAGCTGGAAAGCAGAAGTAGGGAGGGTGACATTTCCCAGCCTCCAAGATGCATCTTTGTTTCAGATGCACATTCAGCTGCAACACTAGGGAAGGCTCGGTGGGCATGATCTAGTACTTTGCAGCATGATGGGAAAGATCCTTCTGGGTTTCCCAAGTGGGCCTATGGGATGAAGGCACAGGGGTGTCTGGCCCATGTCCTGAAGGACGCAGGATCTGAAAGCYGCAGCCAGAGGAGCACAGTGGGGACAGTGATATATCCTCAGACAATGTGGACATAGTGGACACAAGCAGAAAGAGGAGGCCAGTGGGATGCTTGCAGGAGAAAATGGGGTGTGGAGGCTACCAGAGCAAGAGGACTTCAGCAGCTATGCCTTGGTTGGCACGAAAGGCTCAGCAGATACAACGAGAACACCACACTGCCCATCCAAGCACCCACAGGCAGGCATTTTCCCTACCTTTGCTTCCTTCTCTTGGGAACCACCTACCTGCCTCAGGGCCACAAAGGTAAAATGACCTCCCCTTAGGCCTTCCCATACCTCCCTTCCCTGAGAAACCCACAGCCCCCCTGAAGGAACAACTGTACCTCTTGCCCAGTCCTGATCACAGATTCCAGCAGGGCTCCAGYGTAGCAAATGGAGGATTCGGGAATGTCCGTGTGGCTACATGGAAGAAGACAACAGAACATCAGAGCTATGACACATCAACCCATCCATCCTGACACTATATGCTGTGCCCACAAGCAAGGATCAGTCCAAGACCAAGGAATCCCTCCATACAGAAAGGTCATGGTGAGGAGACCAATCTCTGTGCATTCCTCCCATGCCCAAGTTATCCACCCAAAGCGGCACAACAACTTGTTCAGCTTCACAGGATTCAAAGCCAAAGCTGCCAACATTCAGCCTTTCCTCACAAGACCCCTCCTCAAGTCGGGATAAAGAGGCCCAGGCAACCCCTTTGTTCTGTGCACGAGGGTCTCGTTTTTGGCAGAAGGTCTAAGCTGCTACAGGGAGGCTTTCCAATGCTGTAGGGAGACCCAACCTTGTGAACCACTACAGGGTCTCAGAGGATTTCATGAAACATCCTGCAAGGTCCAGACGGCTTCTCTTCCAGTTCTGCCAACGAGTGTCCCAACATCCCATCTGCATGTAAGGGCAGGACCATGCTGCCTCCTTGCCCTTAGCATTGCCATCAGCAGAAGCTACAGCACCATGTGCCTGCCCTGCCCACCTTCTCTTGGGAAGCAGCTTGCAGCATCAGGACCACAACTGAAATGACTCCTAGATTTCACAAAGCCAAAACAAGCCACAATGTCCCCCAAAGCGCGAAGCTGATAATGGGGTTACCAAGAATGTGGCACAAGCAAGGAGAGCAGCAGTGACCCCACACAGCTCCAGGTCTCCCAGCCTCGGCTGCTGCTCGGTACRACTTACGCCTTCAGCAGGTGCCTGACAATCTGCTCAGGAATGAGGCGCTTCTGGCAGACGGTGTCGGCCTCCCACACCACCGCCTCACAGATGCTGCCATCCTGGAACCGCCGCAGCTCCGATTTCTCCCCCCAGAAGGTCCGGAAGTCCAGAGCCTGCAGAGGGACATTGACCAAGCCAGGCCAGGGACACGGGTCACCACTGAGGCTGGCCAAACCATTCCCACGACCGCCAGCCAGCCCCACAGCCATCCGCAACCACAGCACGACACCAGCTCTGCTCCACCCCACTCGCCACAAGCAGGGTTCCCCTCACCTCAGGGTGATCGGCCTGTGGTCCCTTCTCCAGCGTGCTGGCAGCAAACTCAGGGACAAACAGGAGCCCAAATGTCAGGGGCCCAACATCCTTGTGTTTCGGGGGCTCAGCATCAATCGGCCACTGCAGGAAAATAGGGAACATGAAGCACAAGGAGAAATGAGGTTGCTGGAGCAGCGGCTGCCAGGATATTGGGCTGCTAGATGAACCTCCTGCTACATGCTCTTGGGTGCCCAGACAAGCATGGACAGGGAAAGCTTTATTTAATAGGTCTCCCCGATGAGAAAACCAGTTGTCTTCACCCTGCCCCACTGCTGGGCCAGGAATTCTGCCCAGACCAAGCCTCCCAGCTGCACCCCACACCCCAGTGCAGGGCCTCAGGTCCTGTATTCCCCACAAAGGTGACAGGCCTGTCTCCTCCCCCAGCGAGCAAAGATCCCCTCCCCATGCCCAGCAGTGCCAAAAGGGACACGCGAGACCCCACATGCTGCAAAGGATGCAGTGTCATTCCTGAGCTGCATTACCTCAGGGATCTGGGGCAAGGAGTGAGTCACGAGCAGCGCTCTCCTGGCCAGCCCACGGGCCAGCAGCGAGACAATGAAGGGAAGGGCTGCGGCCACGTAGTTCCCACCCCAATCCATCAGCTCATTCAGCAGCTGCATCTTCTTGCAGGCACCCTGCAGCTTGGAGACATGCTTCAGGCTACAGGAGAAGGAGAGAAACTGGTCACCCACCTCTGCCATCAAATCCTTTCTGAGAAAGAGAGAGATGCTAGAGGATGGATAAAGTGGGGAGCTGAGGGTCCTGGCCCAGGATGGGGGCTACAGGAAGAAACACTGCACTTTGGCATCTCAGGATGCACCACAGGAGATGCTGGTCCTTGGGACAGTCATCATTCCCAAAGGCCAAAGCATTGCTGCCCTCCTCCTCCTGGGAGGCTATCTAGACAGTAAAAGCAGAATAGCCAAATGCAAGAGGCASCAGTGTCTATCTCAGAGTTAGCAGGGCCACCTCCCACCAGGCAGGTCTGAATCCACCCCAGTCCAAAGGCAGAAGCAGCCCACTCCTCTCTGAACAGGCTCCTCAGCATTACACTGCCAGCACAGCGAGACTCACTGGAAGACATGGTCAAAGGCTCTGAGCATGGGCTTCGTGGTCATGAGCAGCACCTGAAAGCTGTCCACCATCCGATCATCCAAAATTTCCATGGAGCGCTTGGCTTCAAACTGGACCTGAGCAAGGAGACAAGACAGAGCAAGAGTGTGAATGGAACGGCAGAAGGAAAGCAAATCCCTCCAGCAGTGGTCACCAATGCTCCCCCATCAGCCACAGCCACCCCAGCTCCATGGTCACCAGCAGACCCTGATCCCAGACAGCCTCTGTCTTCAGCATGAAGCCAAGTAACCAAYAACTGTCACTGCTGGCCAGACAGTCCCTCCTTGATATCCCTGTCATCAAGGTCGGTTTTTATTTTCTTTCTAGTTATTTCTGCTGAACACCTGCTTGGCTTCACCCAAAGGTGCCCACAAAGAGGAAAACAACCTTCCTCCATCATTCAAGCAAGACAGGTAAGCCAGCACTACATCCAAGTCTTAAAATTCACTTCTAAGCTTCAGAGCTGCAGATGGATCTTAAAAGCCTAAAAAGCAACACTGAACCTCCTCCCCACGTCCAATGTCATCCTCCAAGACATCTAACCACCCTCTGCCTGCCTCAGCTTGCTCCTAAGACAGCATCTCAAGATGCCATCACAACCTGCCCAGTACCTGGTGGTATTTGCTGGCAGTCATATCAGCACAGAGGTTCACCAGCCCAGAGGGATCCACAAAGACCACTTCAAATGCCTGGTGGAAGTCGTCCAGGACAGGCTGGAAGAGCAAACACAGTCCTTAGTGCCATGGCGCAGCACAGACACCAGGGCACCACCACCTCGTTGCCGTCACACGTCCCTGTAACGGGCACATCCCTGCCCAGGCAGCGCTGGCAGCACAGCCAGACACAGGCACGAGCCCCCCCTAGAGGGCTGCTTACCAGGGAGGCATCCGCATCCTTCGCTAGGCTGATCCCCGTCACGCTCAGGTCAGTGGTGGCTGTGGGCAGACAGGAAGGAATAAGTCACACCGCCATCCACATCTCCCCAACTGGTGAGGGTGGTACAGCTACGCGCCAATACCACTGTGGTCTCGCAACATAAATAGTGCTACACGATGCTGGCCTCCACCACTACCCACCTCTCCGCAAGCTGCTCCATCCAGCCCTGCTCTGCCGCCTCACCCCCTTCTGTCCATCCCACCCACAGGGTCTCAGCATCAGAGGGAGAAAAGCCACAGTTCCCCCTTCTCTCCACTGTGTTCAGGCTTCGTACAGACTCTGCTGACACCAGCCTTTCCCTGGAAACTCACCCAGGAACTGCAGGGTGCTCCTCAGCACCTGGTACCCACTCATCATCTTGACGATCTTGCGTTTCATCAGCAGGTAGGCAACCAGCATGGAGACCAAGAAGCCACTGAAGCACCCCAAGCCCTATGAAAACAGAGGGAGGGCTGAGTCAACAAGTGCTCAACGAGGCACCACGAGCCCCAGAGCCCACCCCACACGACTGCTTCTGGCCTCTGTCATCACCAGCAGGGCAGGCCCCAAGCCCCAACCCCGCCAGGAAGACATTGAGGCAAAGCCCTGTACAACAAGCAGAGATACGGATCCCCTTGCAGGAAGGCAACACCTCAAAGTTCTTTGGGAAATGGGATGAATTCCCCCCAAAAAAACAAATCCAAAAACCCACTACATCATTCCAGGGATCTCAAAGAAGCACGATCGTCTGGTACAGACTCGCTGCAACCCACAGGGTAGGATGGAGCTCCTTGAAACCTAACAAAACTCAAATCAGAGTCACAAGCCCACCACACCACCCACCAGGACCAAACCACCACCTTTCCACGCCTAGGAAAGGAGAGCAGGCCAAAGGCATGTTAGCCAGGCAAGCAGAGCCTGCCCCGTCCCCTGGCACAGGACATACCTTGCTGAGCTGCCGCTGGTTCAGCCAAACTTTGAGAAGGGCCAGGCCATCCTTCATGCCTGGGAAGTCGGTGGCTGCACTAGACAAGAAGTGCAGGTGGGACAGCAGCACCGTGTCACAGAGGATGGAGTTGTTGTAGTGCGGGGTCGGGGGCTCAGTGGATCCTGTGTGGGGAGACAACAGCACGTTGGACCCAACAAACCTCCTGTTCACCGAAAAAGGCTGCAGCGAACCTACCTCTGGGCGCTGGGTCCAGTCCCTGGCTGAACCAAGCAGCCTCATGTTCCCCCAGCCCCAGGCCCTACCTTCTTTGGGAGTGCTCTGCTCCATGAACCAGGCTGTCCGGACATTGTTCTTGCTGGGATAGAAGCGGCTGGGTTTGAAGAGACCCGGGGCAGGACAGGCATGGAGTCGGACAGTGACCATCTTTTCATCCTTGCCTGTAAGCACCAGGGGGCAGATGTGCAGGAGGAAGAGATGTCAGAGACCCAGAAACTAACTTGAGAAAGCAGGGAGCATCCCCAGCTTGGGGAAAGGAAAAAGCTCCTTCCCAGCAAAGCTCAGCAGCAGTGGAAATCATCTCAGAGCAGAGAGTGACCACATCCCAGAGCCAACAATAACCCTGAGGTGACATTGCTCATGTCCAAGTCCCATCTTCATCCCCACTGGCCAGTTTGGTACCCCAGCACTCTCCTGCCTGCCCTGGCCTTGCCACACCACTGCCTGTCCCAGACCCAAACACGCTATCGCCTGGGGTCTGCAGAAACAAGCAGCACCCAGCAGCCCATGCATCCCACATCATCTCAGAGAAGAACCAGGCTGCACACAGCTGCCTGGGGAAGGCAAGAGGATGGCAGGGAGCAGGGGTGGGGAGAGCCGGGAGGAAGGACAGTGCTAGACACAGACATGGTTTTGTAGGGTCTGCTTTACTCCCTGAAGCACCTACAGGGTGGGCCAGCCAGCAAGGCCAAGGCCAGGGAGCCCAGCCAAGCTGCAGAGGGGGATTGGGAGAGGAAGAGACCTTGAAGACTAGGCTCTGTATGGAGGGAGAAGACAACTGGGAGCATCAAAGCTCCAAAATTTATCACCAATTGTAACGACAGCCCCAGACTGACCCCTCTCCAAAGGGCCTGTTACATGGTATGAGACCACCACCACCACCCTCCACCTAATGCCAGTACCCACTCACAGCCCCCACCAGAGCAAGGCTCAAGTGCTACCCTGAGGCCTTAGGAGCAGGATGGGCTTGAGATGGTTGCTGTTCATGTAGGCAAACTTCACGCTGCCGAAGAGCTTCTCTTTGGCGAAGTACTGGGCAATGTGGGCCAGGTACAGAGCTCTCTTCCGGTGGTAGCGCTGGTTCAGGTTATCTTTGTCCTGGAAGATTTCCTGGAAAGAGAGGGATGGGGCAATCCCACCTCACCTGCCTGCAGAGCCCAGTTCAGCCCGAGGCACTACACCATCCACCGCTCACCCTGGCCCCACAGGCAGCCCTATCTCAGACATGCGGCTACAGCCCCAAGGAGCTCCAAGTCGGTCAGGAGCACTACCCTTGCTGCTGGCTCACCAGGCTCTAGGATCACAGGAGACAGAGCAGAGCCATACAGCCAAACAGGGCGTCACTTCGTCTCAAACCCCGTTAGAGCAAGTCTGGGCAGCAAGGGGAGGGAGCTCTAGAGGGGTCACAGCCTGCAAATATCACCCTCCCTGCGACACAGACTTGGGAGCTGGGGCAGAAGTGCAATGGGGTACAAAGCTGGACAGCATCTAACTCCCTGGTAATGTGCAAGAGGTTCAGCCCAGGCAGAGAGAAGGAAGACCCTCATGAGGAACTAAAATCAAAGCAGCTGAAAGCTCTGATTGAGTGAGCGGTGAGACCGCACTCCCCAGCTCCTCATGGGAGTCACCACACTGCACGTCCAGATGCCGCAACCTCACTCAGGAATGGAGAGGACAGGGCAGGGGCCACAGGGGACAGGAGGGGACAGAGCTCAGCCAGGCCCGAGGCCTCTTGGGGGCAGGCATGGCCAAACTCACCCGTGGCATGGTCACCGCCACGTCCACGTTGATCTCCGGCTTAATGCAGGTGCCCAGCAGGTAGCTGCCCACTACCTTCAGCTCAGCCGGGGGCAAGAAGCGGAACCTCCCCTTCACACTGAACGGCACCTGCAGGAACGGGACCTTCACACCCTTGGGGAGCCAGGCCTGGTCAGTGAGCTGGGAACAGAAAGGACACGCAAAACGCTCTAAGCATCACCAGCAGCAGATGTGCAGAGACCAGGACCCCTCTCCCCACACAGCTGCAGGTGCCTGCACCTGGGGCTTAAAGATGGAGCGTCCCCCCTCTTTCCTCTAACATAAAGTAAGGTGATATTTTTTCAGTCCCTAAGGGAGATGCTCCACAGTGACCTCTGCCTGTACAGCAACAGCAGAGCCTGCTCCTCCATCCCTCCTGGGACGTACTTCAGTTTCTGGGGTCTCTGGGATGGCGCTCAGCAGGCTGTTAATTTCATGGAGGAAGGCATCAATCTTCTTCTTCTTCGTCTCCTTCAATGTCACCTCCTTCAGAAGCTCTTCAATCTGCAGGGGAAAAGGGGACCACAAAAGGTAGCTGTAACACTGGAATTGCTCCTGCCCTTTACCTTGTCCTCCAGCACCAACCATAAGCCTGGTGAAGAGGGCAGCAGGTGAGCTGGGGAACAACACCCGAGCCTCTCCACAAACCCTGCCYGGACCTGGGAGTCCGGTCAGCCCATGGGCAGAAGGATAACGCAGCTCCTGCCATCTCCTGTGAAGTGCTGGATGGAAATCAACTCCATCCCACCAGCTTCTGTGTGAGGCCCAGCCACAAAAAAAATGTAGGCTTTGCGCTCAAAAATGTTTTTTGTATGACAGAGTATCAGCTCCGGGAAGTGACCCCGCAGACCCTAGAAATTCTGCCACCAAAACCAGCAGATCTTCAGGAGATCAAAGCTGCTCCTCATAAAATCACCAACATTACAACCACAAGGAGCCATCTAGTCACCAGCCTGACCTCCCCTGAACACAGACAGTTTGCTCCCAGGACATAAACCAACCCTCCCGTCCCATCCAGACGCTGGTCAAAGGCAAGAGCCGGGTGCACCTGGTGATGTTACTTCCTCACCCCGATAAGCAATAAATCACAGCAGCAAGGGATGCAATGCTTGCGCTTCCACCATACCGCAGTTATGTGCTGGAAGGGTTCAATTTTAGTGGTGTAAAAGAGGCACAGAGCCTGGCGCGGGATGGTAACAAGAATTACGGTGGAAATATCAGTAATACGCTGAGCGCCTTGTAAAGCCTGTGCCTTCTGTCCCTGCCCCGTGCCCAGATCCTGCAGAGGAGCTGCCGCTGCCCGGATTTACCGGGCCAGGAGGGCTCAGGGGCCTGCCAGCAGCCCGGCGTCTCTTCCCGCTGCTCCCCGGCCTCCCCTCCCCAGCTTAGCCCCCAGAGGGGCAGAGCGCGGCCAACGGCGGCTCCCCGGGCCGGCGGGCCTCCGGCTGACCTGCAGGCGGAGCAGGCTGGAGTGGAAGAGGTCCTCCGTCTCCTTCAGCTGGCTCAGCTCCTCGCTGGTCGGCGGCTTGTAGAGCTCAGCCCGGCTCAGCTTCGCCGGCTGCAGGACTCCGGCCCCGGCCGGGGCGGCCCTCTTCCCGCTCCGCGCCGCGCCCCCGGCGGGGGGCTCCCGGCCCTGCGCCGCCGCCTCCGGAGAGCCCTGCGAGGAGAACACGGCACGGCTCGCCCCAGAGTCCCGCGGGCCCTCGGGGCGCCGATCCCCCCTCCCCGGAGCCCCCGCCACCGCCACCGCCTCACCGCCATGGCCGCCGCCGCACACGCGCGCCTGGGCCCTGTCACCACGTGCAGCGCCACGCACCATGCTGGCCGTGGAGCGCCGCTCCCCATTGGCCGCATGCACCAGTACAAGGCTTCTATTGGCCGTGCCGGCTACGCCCCGCCTTCCCGCCCCGCCCAGGGAGCCGCCCAGGGAGCCGAGCGCGCTTGAGCGGGAGGGCGGGGKTGTTTTCTCGCTTTGCGGCAGGTCGTGCTGCGAGCGGAGCGTTTTGCAGCGGTTGCGGGTGCTTGACGGCAGCGCGGCTCCCGCCCCGCACGGCTGTGGGGAGGGGGGTCTCCTCGGGGCGGGGGTCGCTGCCCCTCGGGCCCATCACGGGGCACGGCCCCAGGGTCGCCCCCTGAGGTGCCCCCGCCTGCTCCAGGCCCCGGCAGACCCTCGGCTGGCCCCCCCGACCCCCTCCCTTGGCTGGGATGGAGCCCAGAGCTGMCCCCACTGGCTGTCCAGGGCCAGAYGGGCTGTAACCCGCATTCACAACCTTTAACCCCCCAAAACGCAGTTCTCGGGGCAGCCCGGCGTGGTTTCACGTTCAGTGGGTGGTTTCACGTGGCCGCGCGTGGGTGGCACAAGCCAGCTCGGCCCACGGGACGAACCCGGCCTGGGGCTGGCATTACCCCACTGGCCAGGGCCTGCCTGTGGTGCCTCTTGGGGACCCTGATTTAAGCAGCGCCATGTTTTTCACATTGTGCTCAAAAGGGACCTTAAAATAATTGGGGAGGGGGAGATGAAGTATATCAGGCTTTAATAAACATATGAGACTCCAGTTTTCGGTGTGGTGTGAGTTCGTACTCTAGGCATGGGGAAAATTTGCGGCTGTTTGGGGTTAGGTGGGTAACCAGGGCATCAGCTGGGCTCACAGCAGCTGATGCCGAAGTCACGAGCTGCCAGCTGTGAATAAACACCTAGTAAAATAAGCTGCAGTTTGCACAATAYACATGATTCTGGCAAAAAGCTGAACCGGGTCTGGAAAATCATCCCTCTCCTGTTTTGAGCCTCGGGTGGCTCAGCGGCAGAGCTGCGTGCGCCTTCTGACGTGAGGATTTTCAAACAACGCTGAGTTACTCGATGTTTTCAAGACACAGTGAAGACAGAGAACCGCTTCCTGCACCCAGAAAAGAGCTTTATTTACCACAGCAGCCAGGCTGCAGGCAGCATGGCCGGGTTGATCCTGGGTAGGGCGAGTGCAGAGCTGCCTGTACGCCGCGGAGCCGGGCTCTGGCACTTCATGATTCATCGGGGTGGACATCCCCTACGTGACCTGCAGAGAGCACAAGGCAAAGCCGCGGCAGCCTGACCCGGCTTGGCCAGCTCCCACAGGGGCTGGAACTGGCACAGGGAGCGGGGCTGGGCCAGCGGCAGCCTACGTGCAGATTACCGGAGCAGGAGAAATATCCCCTTTATATATGCCTTTACGTATATATGCCTTTACAGAAGCAACTCCAAACCCCAGGTCTGACTGGATTTGGGTTGTCACAGTATTTAAAAGCCCACCCCATGTGTGTCCCTAAACAGGAGGTCACAGATTTGGTACTCAAAATAATTTTAGTACTCTTTCCAGCTCTTTGACTGGCTTTTGCATAGCTGTAGACAGTTTAATTCACTTCTCCGCACCCTGCCATGAAACAGGGACGTTGTGACTCCAGTGGGACTGTCCTTTAGAAGGACTCTGCTCTGGGATAGCAAACCCAGCCTGGATTGTGTCATCTCCACGCCAGGTCCAAATTCTTCTCCCTGAACCCCAGCCACTCTCAGTTCAGTTTTTTTTCCTGYGCTGTGGGAACGCTATAAGCAGGATCTCTTCAAGAGGAAGTGTGTAGGCATGTTAAGACAGAGGGTAGAAGATCACGTATCCATCCTAAAGGTAAATGTAGGCGTTCAGAGAACTCCCCAGTGAATTGGGCTGAGCTCTGTCCCCAGCACAGGAGCCCTAAGACAAATTAACCCACTCTGCTCATGGGCTGTGCTTGCAGGAAACACAAGCAGGTTTGGGGAAAACCGAGCAGGTTTAGGGAAAAATAAGCAGGTTGGGTGTTGGAGGGACAAAAACCAAGCTGGGTGTTCAGAGGACGTTTGCAGCTGATTTTCTGTCTTTGCTGCATCTGGCTTGTGACRGAGCGGGGCAGGCTCTTACCCTTACCTCTGCTAGGGAAAGCAGAGCAACGCCATGTCCACTGGTGCCCGCGGCTGCCCAGCTTTCACCCGGCAGAGCTCGTTTCTGCACGCTGCTGCTGCGCAGCATCTCTGCCTGGGAAATCCCGGTGCCAAGCTCCTGCTTGGGGCCAGGCATCATTTCCGTTCCCAAAAAAGTCTGGCATCACCCCATGTGTTGCCTGACCTGCTGCCTAGCTGGGCATGGTTGCCAGCATCATTGCCAAGAGTGCTCGCAAGCCTCACGTCCCCAGTATTTAACAACTTCCATGCAAGAAAACCTGCTGAAAGCGGGGTCTCGGCCTTGCGTCAAGCAGGGGACYGGGACTCCTGCAGGGGGGTGTTTGGCTCCTGCTTTCCAAGGAAAGTCTCCYGAGAGCCAAGCTGACCCCTTGTTGTATTTGGGGACCACCTCCTGCACACAAACGCTTGCGGCGGGGATGCGGGCGACAGCTGTAGGTATGAGATGAGGCTTCTGGTCCCTGTTACTGCTCATTGCAGCTCCTGCCCAGTCGCCTCTGTCAATCTCAGCCACCAGCAGCAACATCCCCAACCCTCTCCAGAGCATCCCAGGAGAGGATTTTTGCCCATTGTGACCTCCGAATCACTTCTTCCTCCATCTCAGCAGCCTGGGTCAGGTCCCGCAGGCTTACCCCTGCCCCTTGAGCTGGGGAGACGAACCCCCTTCATCCATCCACGCCTGTGCACACGCTCCCCTGCACTCCCTTGCATCTCAAGGTCGCCTCCAAAACTGACTTCCAGTTAGCGTAGATGTTTAACTCCAGTCCGGTTTTGCAAGTAATTCTTGTGCATAGCCCCAGTGACTTCGCTGTGTATGAATTACAGCGTCAGCTCCTAACTCGGGAGGAATTTATCCTCCATGTTCCCAAAAGAAACAGCTTCTTGGCCGGAGGAGCTCCCATTCCTTCCCCTTCCCTCCCACCCCCCAACAGGACCAGGACCCCCACACTCCAGCTCTGCTCCTCTCCCCCATTCCTGGTTCGTCACACTCCATYCCCGCTGTGCCACGCCGCTCCCCGAGATGTGATTCATTGCCTGACACCTCCGGGTGCTGTGGGCATACCTGCGGTGTCAGGCTCCCCTCTGATTTAAGGCGAGGGTAATTACAGCCCTGTGCAGGATTTTTAGGAAGGCTGGGAAAACCAATTTGGTCATCCCTGGCCCCAAGGTCACGTCCCTGCGCTGCTTGAGAGCAACAGGGGAGGAGGGACTCGGTCACTTGGGGAGTAAATGGCAGGTCCAGGGCAGGTTGCTGGGGTGCCCCATGGTGCAAACCCCTCAGCATCGCCCCTTCGCCCCTGCCGTCCCCAGGACGGGGTGTAACGCCCGGCCAGGGTGGCAGAAGGGGGCTCAGGGTCTGGCCTTGGGGGGCTGGATAACAGGGCAGCGCCTGGAGCCTCCCCGGCCTCCTGCCACCCCCCCAGCACCCTGCATCCCCCCGCTTCCAGGCAAAGGCGCTCACCCCAGCCTGCGGGACAGGGCATGTGCACACGCATACACACACACAGAGATACATGTGCATACGTGCATATATGCACACACAAACACTTACATATATACACATACAACTGCACACACACATGCGCACACACATATGTATACACCCCACCACACATATACCTCTAGACACACATGCACACGCATGCATGCCTACACACCTGCACACATAAACACACATGTAGATACACACATACATATACATACACATATATATACGAACACATACATATAGACACACATGCATACACACATATGCACACACACCCCCTACACACCCCTACACATACATATGCACATATACACATAAGCATGCACAAATACACGCACACATATGCACACATACACACACATATGCACACACATACATGTGCATACATATGTGAGCACTTATACACACACATACATACACACACATATACACACACATACATATGCACACAGAAATACACACATACACACACGCGCATGCACATACACACGAACCTACATACACACACCTACAGGCACACGCAGTCATGCACACAGAGCCACAGCAAGAAGCTGCCAGCTCTGCTGGAGCCAGGGGGTCCTGGGGACTTGGGGGCGCTGGGGGGAGTTTAGGGGGGCCAGGGGGACCAGGGCAGGTTGGCTCCTGGATGTGGCACCCTGGGGCAGCCAGGCAGCCCGGCCAGCCCTGCAGCGGGGAGCAGGGCCAGTGACGCCTTTCCCAGAACAGGTTATTTAATGAAGTATTTCAGCACCTAGTGAGTCATTAATTATGCCCCATCCTACAATGCTAATACTAATACTAAAAAAATATTTTACAGCATTCCACACCCCGCGCCCGCCCTTGCAGGCATCATGCAGCTCCCAGCATCCCACCTTGCTCAAAGAGCCGCGGCATGGCCCCAGCCGCCTGCCTGCTGCCAGGCTCCTGCTTCCAGCCGCGCTTCATGCCCACTGCCTGAAAGCCCCTGGGGAATGAGAGGAATTCTTCCGCTGACTCCCTCCCCAGTAATCTGGGGTTTCCCAGCCCAGGTGAAGCCATTCCCAGGTGGGTTCTCACGAGGGTGAGCATCCCCAAACTCTGTGCACCAGCATCTTCTCAGCATGACGTCCCGGAGCTCCTGCTTTCCTAAGAGGCGCAGATGGACGCCAGGCTGGCATCAACGCACCCCTGGGTAAATCCCACATCAACACCAGCTATCCAGACACTGCCATCAAAATTCAACAGTGGCATCTTACAAATGGCAAAACTCCCCAAAATAACATGCATACTTCCTTTAAAACACCTACATCACACGAAAGAAGCCATGACACAACCCCTGACCACTGTCACACAGACAGCCATGCCACCCAAATACCTGACACTGTGTCCTACACAGTCAACCCCAAATCCCAGAAGGTCCATGACCACCAACCCTAGGGCAAAAACCACAACCCATCCCTTCGCTCCATGCAAATGGAAATCACGTGTGGGCACACAGCCTGCTGCCCCACACTGGGACGAGCTGGTGTGACAGTCGGTACTCGAAATATCTCCCATGAGATAACAGCACTGGTGGGACCAACAGGCTGGGGCTGAGTTTTTTCCACTCCCCGTTGGGTTATTTCTGTTTCCATCTGTTCCYTCACTTGGTTCACCCGTGCTGGTGGAGAAGGGCTGTCCTTTCCCCTGGGACGCAAGGAGGGCCAGGGGTGGTGTTGAACCACCAGCGGGGATCGCTGGTGTCCCAAAAAGGGGGAGTTGCAGAAGAAAAAGGGGGTCGCTGCTCCCCACCATCCCTTTACACTTGGCAAACAAAAAGCCTGCTAGTGATTTGCATACGTGGTTCCTGCATTTTTTTTCGAGGGGACCCAGATGCCTTTGGCCTGCCGAAGCCGTTTGCAAACAGGGTGTTAGATCCCAGCCCAGCAACCTCCTGCCCGCAGGCTCAGACCTTTGAACCCGCTGAGCTGGAGTGTGGGGAGGCGCAGGGCTGCTCAGTGCTGCCTTTCCTAGGAGCATCTCTCAAAAACCTGAACACCTCCAAACCTCAGCCCACCGCAGCGCTGGTGCCCCTGACCGTGCAGCTCGAACCGCTGTGCACGAGTGCACACCCGCACGCACACCCGCGTGCGCACACATCCTTGCTCCCTCTGCTCCTGCCCCGGGAATGCCGCTGGCATTGTGCACAGCCGACGGGAAGGGGCTGTGGTCGGATGGGGCTGTCGAGCAGGTTTAGCCATCACGTTGACCCCAGCTCATGCTGAATCCGCCCTCCCTCCACACTGCCTCATCCCACCCTGGGGCCTTCCCGGAAACACCGCTGCTGCGGAAATGCTCCGGTCCCACAGCGGCTGTGGGGAGCTAAACCTCAAGCTAAAACCTCGGCATGTCCCCAGGCTCAGCATCGCCCACAGATGTCTCATGCTTCCCCACGGGCAAAGCTAGCTCCTGCCTGGGAGCTAGCTCCCACCAGACCTTTGCTTCCATCTCTAATCCCCCTTGGCCACCCCACGGCCACAGCTGGTTTTCTTCCAAGCCCCGCAAAACCTGATCTCAGCAATAGTGCCTGGAGTGAGGCAGAAAGCCACGGTCTGGCCATGCGAGGACGTGGCACTTCTCATTGCCCAGCCAATCCCTCCCAGCAGCTTTACCCAGATTTGATGGGGTTTCTTGCTTCTCCTGGGGAGAGGGGGTTCTGTCCCACTCCAGCAGAATCTGCATTTCATTTCTGCATTTCATCCTTCCTTTGGTTTCTAAAGTACTTTCAAGTGCTTCAAATTCTCAAGTATTAACACATGATAGAGTCATTTGTAACTCCCAGACAAAAATAATCTGGTACACAGAGTAATGACGCAAGAAAGCACTCCTGTAATGTTTGACTGTCCATCCCAAGTATGGCYATATCACAGAAACACATAGCTAATGAGCAATCTTCATGATGGCCAAGAAGTAGGGGACCTCATCAAGGCAAAGAAGATATTTGGTAAAGTAGATATTTGTAGCCATTGAAGCTTTAAACAAAACCCCAAGGGCTTACACCGCCAGCTTAAGACAGGCAGCCACTGAAAGAAAAAAAAGTCCTGAGAGAGCTGGAGCCCAGCTCCTGGCTCAGACACCGCCAGCTCCTTGCCCATGGGATGGGGTCAGAGGGAGGCCAAGGTCCCTCCTGGCGCTCGGGGACCACCCAGGCAATGCCATGTTGATTAAAACGAGCCTCAGTCATCACTCATTACTTGGATGGAGGATGGTTTGTTAAGTCTCACCTGGTTCATTAAGTCTCACCTGGTTCATTAAGTCTCACCTGGGTCATTAAGTCTCACCTGTCTGCATGGGGATGGAGCAGCCACTTTGCATCCCCCTGCCAGCGGCAGAGGTGACTCCGGTGCTTTATAAGGGTAAAGTCGAGGTTCTTGGGATGGTACRACAGCTGGAGCCCTCCTCGGTGGGTCATATGCTGGGAGGGTGTGTTATATGCTCCGCCTTAGGCAAAAAAAAAGCCTAAAAAGTCAAAAATTCAAAGAGGACTAAACTGATCCATACATATAGGGCAGAGGCAGAGAGGGAGAGACTGATTTTGACTGTCCAAAGTCAGTGGCTCTGGCAGCTTTATCTCAAAACTGTGGCGACCTGGATTACATAAAGAGAACTAATGGCAAATTGATATGCTTCGTAATGTGCTAGCAGTGTTTTGCCTCGTTTTAAATCACCTACCTATTTGCTTTTCGCATAGATTGTTTTGTGTATCTTGTTTTTATTTTCCGGTCACTTTTGTTTGCTTTCTGTGACAGGCTAGAGAGCAAATTTATCTGATTTCCTGGCTGTTGCTGTGGGCTTTACTCATAGCAACAAGGAGGAGAAACCGTTTTCTTTTTTTTCTGATAGTAAGAAACAACCTGCAGCCTCCAAAAATCACATTGGAGACACTGAGGGGGGGAAAAGCTCTGCCCCCTTTCCTCTTGCAGTCGTGCCATGTTTTATCAGCGATGGTTGGTTTGCCTTGTCTGTCCCACCAAAGCAGCCCTCAGCAATCTCCCTGCAGCAGAATAGTGCTCTGTTTTCCCCCCCAAAAACAAAAATTCAATCTCCAGAGAAGCTCCTGAGACTAGATGTAGTGGAGAGAGCCAGGAACATGCAAATGCGGCATTTATTTATTCATGGCTTAAACCTCTGAGCGCCAAACTGCCTGGCAATGTGAGTGCCCTCCCTCCCTCCCTCCCTCCCTTTCAGCCAAACCCAACCCACATGGCGCAGGGCAAACGTCAGCGGAGGTGATGATGATGATGATGACTTGATTAATTGAAATCTTCAGGCACACCTGGCTCAGATTTAACAGCTCTGGCCCTTTTTTTCTTTGTCCCAGCCCCCCCCATCCCAATGAATCTTCAAGACAGGTATGGTCCATCCTTGTTCACCCGATGGGGAAACTGAGGCAGAGCAGTGGTGAGGTTTGCTGGGGTGCAGGAAAACTGAGTCAGAGCTGACATGGGCATTCGGGAAACTCCCTCACAGTTCTCCATTTTGCTCTCGCTTCCCATGGAAACAGCGATTATGCAACTGTGTTGTCTGTCTCTCTGCCAGATCCCTCCTCATTCATGGTTTTTAACCCATGGGGGCAGCTTCACCCCAGATGTATGTGTTCCAGAGATGTTTTGTGGAATTAGGCAGCTCAGCTGGGAGGAGGAGAAAGACCAAAGTCTTCCTCCACTGGGAGGAAGATAACGGGGCACGCCGAACTGCATTACTAGCCACCCGAGACTCCACACAAGAGGGTGCTACCAGAAACCAGCTTCAAAGCTCTGCCGCTCCAGGAACATCTTGCAAAAGTCTTACCCTGGGGGTGTTGAGGCTGTTCTCCTGGGCCTCCTTCTCCACAGATGAGTCCCAAGTGTGTGGCCTCACCACACGGGGTGCTTTGGGGCTGGAAGGACAGAGAGGAGCACCCTGGCTTTGGGCTGGGATGAACCCCTCTTCTCCGGCCCCTACAGCCCCTGCAAGGCTGCTCTGTGAGCCAGAGCTGTCGTCTGCTGAGGTCAGAGATGGCTTCCCCATCAGCRAAGACCCCTCTGAGGTCTACATGAGGGTCCTTCCACCAAAACAAAAACTGGGCACCAGCTTTGGGGAATCTGGGCAAATCTGCTTTGCTGCCCTTTACCCTGGTTTGACCTCAAAGGGTAGGAGTTACCTGCCCTTGCTTAGACACCTGGGAGAGACATGGCTCGAGATGAGTCAGGGGAACACGAGGTGAGGCCAGCTGCCTCCTGAAGGCGCTGAAGGCTGCACAGGGAGCTGAGGGCTTTGTGCTGTCTAATATCCAGGTGGATCAAAAAATCCCAAATGCCCAGACCCAGGGGTGACAGGCACGCTTGAAACTTCCAGCTGGATGCTCTTGCTTGGATACCCCATCCTGCCCTGCTGTGGCTTACCAAGTCATGAGCAGAAGGCTTCCTTGCCCCCTGGGTGATGAGCCTCTGTCCTGAAACAGGCTGGTTACTGCACCCAAGTTTTATGCTGGAGATRAATGACTCTGCTGTCATTTGGGGTTTCCTTTGCCTCCCCTGTGACTAGTATAGGAGGAAACACAAAGTGACATATCCCCAAGGCAGCAGGTCTTGCAGTCTGGGTGAGGACAGCAGCAGCACCCAGGGAAGAAAATACAGGCATGGGACAATCTGAAGTCACCTGGGAGGTGTTGGACATCTCACTTTGCAGCATTTTCCTTTGATTTGTCTTTTAAACGATCTGGGGGGTGCACCCAAGACTCATGGTGCTTATTATGAAAGGGATGGAGACAAAAGGGAAATAATTTTCAGATGGTCATAAGGTCTTTGTGTCCACAGGAGGAACAGTTGTTCAGGCTGGGACTCTTCTATCCCCAAAAGACATCCACGGGAAAGGTTATGGTAGAGCCTGTAAAATTACAAGGGGCAGAGTGTGGTTGGATAGGAAAGGACCACTCATCGTCTTCTCCACCATGAGGATGAGGGCATCAAAAAAAACCTAGCAGGTGGCAGGATCAAAACAAACCAAAGGAAATGATTCTGCACCCAAACAGGTCATTAGATTGGGCAGCTGTTTGCCACAGGATGTTGCAAGTGCTTAAAATTTACTCGGCTTCAAAAATAACTAAACAAATTCATGGGAGAAAAATCTACTGAAGACTATTAAATACRAGGACACCTCTGACTCAAGGAGTCTGAGTCACAAAAAATGTTGGAGGTCGAGGAAATATTCTGGGGAAGTATCACTTGTCCTTATGCCCTTCCAAGGGTGGACTTCCATGAAGAGAGGTGCACGGCTAGACGGGCCGTTGGGGGACATTTCTATATTTAAGAATATAGAACTACCAGCACTGAAACGCGGCATCAGTCATGATAAGTTTGTTACTCACCTGCGTGAATCTGCCCCAAGATCTCGTTGCTATGCTGTGCAAAGCATCTCCTGGAGCCATGGGGTCTGGGAGGGCACACGTGGCACCCAGCAGGTGGGGAAAGGAGATAGCGCCCAGCGGGACCCGCGCAGGCAGGTCCCTGGAGATAGGGCGATGGTGGGGGAATTGCTCRGTGCAGTGCCTTGATAGAGCACCAGCTGCCAGCTCTCAAGCCAAGAAACTGAGCCTGAAGGCCATGAGATAAGGCGAGGGCAGAGGGAAACCAGCCCATGACCTGGCAGTGAGAATTTCCAAATTTTCTTTTTTCGCTCCTGTGACGCAGGAAAACAAGATCAAAAAAGGAAAATATTCAAAGCAATTAGTACATACCCTGAGCAGGCACAGCCCAGCCTGGCTGCCCCAGACCCAGCTGCAGGGTCAGGGTCTGAAGTGGTGAGCACAGCACAGCATGTGCAATATCTTCATAGTCTTCATGACCAAGATGCCCTGAGAGTTGGACGGTGAAAGCACCAGTAGGAGCTGGATTCAGAGTCATCCCAGTGGATGGTAGCACCTTTCCATCTTTTGGGCCACTCTCACGTCTGTGTCTATAGAAGAGACAAGTTCATTGCCCCCAAAACAGCCTCCAAGTCTTGAAGCCCTCCATTACCCCCATATTACTGTGCATCCATTGAATGAAAGAATACCATCTTTACACCAAGGGCTTTGCAAAGTGTTACCATCCCTCTGTCGTGTGCAAAGTGTCTCCTGTGAAGCCAGTGTCAGCACCAGCAGAGAGCCTCAAAGTCTTGGGTCTTGCTCTGCAGCCATCTCCGATGTCAATAAAATGCTGCCAGTCACATCGCCAACCAGATGCCCACGAAATACAGTCAGTAAGTGAGAAGCCTCTTCTTTTGTCCTGCTTTGCCAAGCCTTTGGAAATACCTCCAAGGATGAGACCAACCATGAGTGTCACAGGTTATATATATTCCCAAGTCCTGTGTTCTGAGAACCCCAGATAAAATATTACTTTAATGTTTTTTATTATTTATTAATCATCAGAATATTAAGAGTAACAGCAGGGTATTTTCATTGTGCTCTTTTATCAAATCCTTCGACAGCTTTCGCAAATTTTTAGACAGCAAGTGGATGTGAAAGAAGCATATATGTATATATATTTCATATGTGAAAGACATGATGTTGATGAGTGTAAACAAAAAGGAGGGTAGGGCAGCAGAATCAATGGAACAGTATCCACATATATGAAAACAAAACCAGAAGAATGCCCTACGATCAAGTCCAGCCGAAGTGGAGATGGCTCTCGAAGGAACAGCTGCATACTGTTAGAGGACAAGCTAGGCATGACATTACTAAACCCTCCCTTCTAATTTCTTTTGCTCATAAGTGATCAGGTAAATGAAAATATGTCTCACTCTAGGGAAAAACTCTGCATTTCTGAAGCTGAGCACGTGTTCTGCTGCTGCGGGAAGGATCTGAGTGCCCTGGCAATGCTCACTGGTGCTGCACTTAAAGAAAAAAAAAAAGAGAGAAATGTATTAAAAATGGATGCCAAGAGAAGAACATGCTTGAGATGGAGCAAAGCTTTTATCCAAGTTGTGTGGCCTTCATGGTATTTTGGCTTCTTCTTTGCAAGGGGAAGGATTTGCTCCCTGTAAGGTGCTTGCTGTTTTCTCCAGTTCCCATTTTGCAGCCCCTGCTCCGTATGTTTTCCCTGTGGAGGGAGATGCTTTCAGGCCTCCACTCCATGGGGCTTTGCCCCACTCACTCCCCTCTCACACCAGAGGGGCAGCAGGAAGAGGGAAATAGCTAAAACTTGCCTTTTTTGGTCCTTCCCGCCAGCCGGCAAGTACATTCAGCTTTTTTTTCCTTCCCCAGGGTGAGAGCAAGGAAGGGTCCTTTGATTATCTCAGAGATATGGAACGCACAGACCAGACAGGACCGGGCTGCAGCCAGCTCACCCAGCTGAACACCTCCCCTGCAGTGCCAGTGAACGCGTCGCCCTCTCCCACCCATTTCTCACCGCGTACCAGAGACAAGAACAGAAGCATTTTAATTTAAAGCACTGTGGAAATGAGGGTCCAGATGCAAAGGCTTGGGTTGGCTCTTAAACTCCTTCCCTCCTACTCTTCCAGACACTTGGGATGTCTATGCAAAGACAAAACAAACCCATTTGAGATAAAATTCACAGCTGATAGTTTGGGCAGCATCAGAGCCTTCTCCACCTTTAAAATTGGCATGCTCCTGCAGAGAGGACTGGCCCTGATGCACACCCAGAAGCAAGCGTGCAGTGCAGCGCTGGCTCCCTTTGCGCTCTACCAGCCCTTGTATCAACAGCCAAGGTTCAGAGAAGAGGAATAACCCATCCTACAGGCCAGGCAGAGGATGCTGAGATGTGCTAGATGGCACAAGGACATGGGATGTGCCAAACCCATGCATCGAGAGCTTCAAGTTGGTGTGGCCAAGGGGTTTCCTGCAGGATGGAGAAGCAGGGTAATTAATGGAAATTTCCTGGCAGGTAAACAAGTCTGGAGGAGACTTACCTGGCCCTGCAGGCAGCTGTAGATGGCGATTGAGATGGCACAGCAAAGCACTGAGGCACAGCACCTACAGGGCACAGCCACCCTCATCCACAGCTCCCCCACAGACCCTCTCGCAGGGCTGAGCCCTCCAGCCATGGCCATGAAAGCTGGGAACGGACATACTGGGTTTGCCCCAAGGTCTGCAACAGGGTGCCAGTGAAGCAAGGAGGATCAGCAAAGGGTGGCTGGAGGGAACATGGATGCAGGGGAGCTGGTGGGGCCGAGGGGCAGACGTTCAACCTCCAGCTATTGCCTCCTGAGCCCTCATCCCTGCAAGCTGGCGTTGAGGCACCCATCCCTCCATGGGCTTCCCTTCTCCAGGAGGGTGCGTGAGCACTGCTCTCCCACACGGACAACGCTGGAGGGTTTCAGCCTTGTGAGATCAGACCAGTGGTTTTCTGGTTGTTTTTTCCCAGACCCCTTAGAAGCTATTCCCAAATTTCCACAGGATGGCAAGCCCCGGGGTAGAGATGACTGCACTGCTCAGCACGTTCGGGCCAGGCAGCAAGGCTTCTCCAGACTTGTTCCCCTGTCTGGTAAATTTGCATTAATTACCCTCCTGGTGATTCAGGCTCCTGCAGGAAAGTTCAGCCTCCTCCTCGCCACGGTCGGGCACACAGAGCAGTTTGCAGGGCCGGTACAACGGTCTTCCCCTCTATCCAGCCCAATGCTGCTGAACAGGGCTTCACACCCACCACAGTGTGGTTTCTAGAGCTCAAAGCCTACCTGTGCGTACAGAGGCGTGAGACACTGCATCTGCCACATGAGCCCTGCAAGCATTTTTGCAGAGGAACATCTCATYTTTATAGGAAGCTGGAGGTGGAGGCTTTAAGGGAACATCTCCTGCCCCAACCCCTCTCTGGACCTTCTCGCCCGAGGGAGTCTCTCTGCCGTTCAGCCACCCAAGCCTGTTGCCTGTGCCTGGGGCTTGGTGCTTATGCTGCAGTTTGGTTTCCTTCCTCTGAATCTATTCATATTTGTTGTGGGAAGGGTCATGAAAAGGCCAAATTCAGCCTCGGCAAAACAAGGTCCAGCTCAACTCACTTGGCCATCCCTCTGTTTCCTAATGGGAACTCTTCTTTGTGGTCAGTTTTCAAGGCCCTGGGCAGGACCTGAGCTGTGCATCTTCAGCTAAGCCTAGCTGGATGTGCATTTTAATGGAGCTATTGGCAGAAGATGACTGCATCGCTGCTGGAGACCAGCCCACAGAGGCCACCGGAGGTAGAGCAGCGAGTGAGAGCGCTCGTAAGCTCGGCTGACAGCGGCTAATAATGCACTGGAAGTGAAAGGTCTCAGCCCAGCACGGATCATGGTGTTGATGTGCACCCAGTCCCTGAACCAGGAGTGATGTGAGACCCAGAAGAGCTTCCTCCTCCCCRTCGCTTGCCTTCTGCAAAATGCTGTCCCTTCTCACCATGGCTTCTGCCCAAATACAAGGAGCTGGCTGCTCTGAAGGTAAAACCAGGGTCTGATGGAGCCACTCAGGAGTCCACCAGGCAGCTGCTCTGTGGGCTCCAGCTCCTTCACCCCGCTGCCAGTGCCTGCCTAACCCAGATGGCTCAACCCCAGGAATGGGGACAGCCGGGAGTCCCTGCCTGATGGTCAACCACTCTCAAGGGAAGGACAGTCCTGCAGAGCTGACACTGCAGCAGAGGTGAAGATGAAGCACTGGTCTCAGCTTAGGCTGGCGCCTCTCCCAGAGCGCACCCAGGGTCCTACACAGCTCGTGCCAGTGATGCTGACGGCCATGCCATCTCAGCCACACCCTATTGCTTGAGACAGGCAGGTCTTGGGCAGCAAGAATAACCTAAAACACCAGTCTCCAACACAGAAACTATTGCTGGGATCGAACCATATGGATATCTCAGTTACATCCCCATCAATAAAGCGAGATGTCCCCCAGACTGCTGCTTTGGAGGGTGACAATGATCACTTCATGCTTCAACAGAAATCAGATCAGGAGCCTCTGAGGACCACAGCATGTACGACTGCTGCTGTGTGCAGCTGGAGGACTGTTCCTGTAGCTGGCAGGTTGAACAGGCTCAGATATTTCTGTGCACTAAGCCCAGAACGGGAGGTGTAAGATGACCTGAACAGTCAGTTACACAAACTCTTTGGAAATGCAAACCACTGTCTGACAGGCATAAGGTCACAGCCGTCACCCTCCCCAGGCCCTGGAATCACAGCTGAAATAGCATTGTAATGCGCTTATAATTTATTCATCAGCTGAATGAGAGCAGCAGTAGGCATTTTGATGGCACTCTTTTATCAAACCCCTGTGATGGACTTCATCTATTTTAAAAGAGCAAACTAGAGTAGAAAGGCAAAAAAAAAAAAAAAGACAACTTTATTCCATTCAAATTTAAACAAGCAGGAAAAAGGGCAAATCAAAATAAGGTTAAAAAAGCCCGCTAAATATATTTTTTTCTCTTCATTTTTCTGCTGCTTTGTTCTGAATCTTCCAAACTTTGCATTTCTCTGCTGGTGGCTACTTTGATGTAGGAGTCTCCCGTTAACCCAGATACTGCTGACTGATGCTCAAAAGCATCTTTTCATCCCTGTGATGAGTTCTGCCTGAGGATCGGCTTGCCCCATTTTTAGGTGAAAGAGAGCCAAAAGGTGAATTTCGGACAGACCTTTATCCTCAGAGATTCACAGTCACTTCCCTGGAGTACTTGGATGCTCTGCTCCCCAAATACAGGAACCTATATAGGTGCCAATGTGAAGGTGAGGAGTCTTGTATGCCCATTCTCTTTTTTGGGAGGTGAGGATCAGCCTGTGCAGTATTGCTGCATTGCTCACTTGGGCAGCGGAGCGGAGAATTGCACTTTGATTTCCCTCGTTAAATGCTTGGGGAGTTTTTTGGGGGAAATCTTTTCCTTGGAAACAGGGGATTAGTGCCTGGGCTGAGATCCATCACCGTGGTGCTTGCCCTCCGGTCTGGGACCGAGATATCTAGTGTAAATAAAAGAAGTAACCCTGGATTCCTCTGTTGCTGGTTCCTCCGGGGCTGAGAAACCAGCCTGCAAAGCCCCAAGTGGTGTTTTCCCTCGGCCCACGGGCAGCGTGTGCTGCTGCAGTGGGAATGATGTGCTGCCAACACTGCTACGGCCTTGGCTGGAGATTTGCATCCAGTCTGGGCAATGGCACTCCAGGAAGAAGACGGAGGAAATAATCCTGGCCCCTCTATCTTCCATATCCCCATAGTGGTCTGGACAAGGAGAACCGGGATGAGATTTGGGCGGTGGGGGCACCTAACAGCTCTCTAACAGGGACGTGTGCTGAGCCCAGAGACATGTTGACCTGGGAGCAAGCGAATCTCCACTTTGGGCAGTTTGAAGGACAAATATTAAAGAACTCTTTGGGCGAATATGTATTGGGCTGCTTAGGACAAGCTGATACTGCCTTGGGGCAGGAGGGTGATGAGGTGGACCTCCAGATGTCCTGCTCTGCTTCAGTACAGCCCAAGGAATAGCTGTCGGTGGTTTGAGTTACAAGGGGCTCTGGGGGGGGCTGTAAGCAGTTTGTAGGGGAGCTGAGCAGAGCTCCTACCCCCTGCCTGCTCTTCTCCATCACAGGAGCATCCATCTGACGTGCCAGGGGTGGGAGACTGTTAAAGTCCAGCCCAAAGTCCCCAGGATTCCTGCCAATGCCTCGCCAGAGCAGCGGAGCAGGGAGGAGGCAACAGGAGAGGAGATGGTGTTGTCTTTTCGCCCRGGTGAGTCCAGTTTCCTAGAGGAAGGAGCAGATGTCTCATCCTTTGAGTCACTCAGGAAAGAAATTGGATAAAGCACCGAAGAATATCATGCAAGATGATCCTGCCCCAACAACAGAGTAGCGTAGGTGGGACCTGCCCCATCTTCCCACCTCTTGTCCCCTCTCTCTGCTAGCTCATGGGGCAGTAATCCTCTGTTGTGACACTGAGACGGCATTTGCATTTTCAAAGCTTCTGCTGTTGCTAAGCAGAGGAGTTAACTCTCAGTTTGTCATCCTTCATGAACGTGGCTCACAGGAAGGAGGAAAGAGAAGAGGAAGAGAGATATTAAAAACAGGTGATGAGAACAAAGCAGAAAGGACTTGAAGAGAAGTTTTCATCTCAGATTTACATAAGGTGCTGGTGGCATCTTGAGGTCCAGTTTAAAGCAACAAGTTCCGCTGCTGGGGACTGGATTAATGGCACGTGTGGCCTTCTCCTCTCCTGGTGAGACTTCACCTTCCTGGAGCCACGTGTTCCTACAGCAGACCATATTTCTTGTTCTCTGAGCCCAGAGAACAAACTGATTCCTTCAGGTGAAAAAAAAAATGGAGATGAAGAGGGAACAATACAGTTTGTGGCAGAGCACACCCCATGGAGAGCCCTGCTTGCAGGCAGGCAGTGACCATCCATGGGAGAGCAGCTAAGGGAGGAGGAGGAGAAGGCTTCATCTGTTCATTGCGATATATCAGAGCTGATTAGCGGGGAGAAATGCCATATGATAGATCAAAAAGTTACATCAGCTGCAGGGCAGCCCGGCCTAGGGGAAGAGGACACCAGGCAGAGCAGCTGAGCCTCCCCAGCAGCGCGGGCAGAAATGCATGCAGGAGCCTCGGAGGGGGCTGCCCAGGCTTCAAAGTGCTTTGTTGCTTCAATGGTTTCTATTTTCTGTGAGCAGTGGATGTTTTAGTTGGAGAGGGGGAAAAAAAGTTTTGGGGAAAAAGACCAATATTCTCTCTAAAAGCAGGACTGATGGAAAAATTTCAGCCTGCCCTATTGAATACACCAGGGCTTTCTTTACTTTCTGCCTTGCATGATTACATCTTTCATTAACATTCGAGACAGGCAGCAGGTGGAGATAAGTCCTGAACAGCTCCAAACTTTGCTTCTCCCATCTCTCCCAGTGTTAGGCTGGTTCAGACAAAGCCTGCGCTGGAGGCTGGCTGCCAGGAAAGGTGTTTCAATTACCACAGTAATAGGGGCAGCACAATCCCAAAAGGGCTCGGCTCCTGCCCATTGAATCAACCCAACATTTTCCTTCGAGCCTGAGCAAAGCCGTGTTTCACCGGTGAGCTGGGATGCCACATTAGCGGAGCAGAGCAGGCAGGTCCTTGCTGGCTGGCATTGATGAGGAAGGTCACAGCATGGCCCTCCAGGTTGGATGCGTTATTAGACTCATTAGCAATGAAAATGGGGCACATGGAGGGGCAGCTGGAAGTGGGCGTTGTGGGGGGGACATTTGGGAATGATGGTGGCCATGACATTAAACCTGGGTGTTTGGAAGGTGGGGATGGAGGTGTGAATGGGGCTGATAGGGTTTGGGGAGCAGGGAGCAGTAATGAGGCATGGGCAGCTGGGACTGGGCTCTTGGGACTGGGAAGGACTGGGATGAAGCCAAAGACTCATTGCTGACCCCCATCGTGGGGCTGGGTGGGACATGGCAGGCAGAGGTGAAGCGCTTTCTCTCTCCTGGAGGAAGCACTGCTGAGAGCATCGTGTCTGGAACCCTCCCAGATGTGGCCCAGATGCTGAGGTACCGAGAAAGGTGGACAAACCCAACAGTGATGGTAGTACCTGCTACCCAGGAAGCCTGGCACCAAAGTCAGAGCTTTGCTGCCCAYGTGTCCTGCCAGTCAACTTGATCCCATATTGACAAAACATTACATCCATCAACCCAAGACATAGGTAAGAAGAACACGGGTCTGAGCTGCTACCAGAAAACACACTCAGCATCGTACAGCACGGCTGCCAAGGAGCTCCTCCAACAAACAGCGTTTTGGCCACACAAGCCTTTGTGATCCAGCCCTCCAGCCCCCAGGCTGAGGATGTGAGAGCAGAACTAAGAAGCTTTCTGTAAATCTGAGCTCACTCCGGGGGGGTAAGGAGTGAGCAACGGCGGCTGACCCATGCCTGCGTGTACAGGAACACGCACTTTTTCGCAGCATAGCCGGGCAAGCCGGAGATGGACGAGGAATGTTCCTCCAGATTACCCCCATAGCAGTGAATGAGAGTTCATCCCAGCTTATGAGAAACCCATGCCAGTCTCCGCAGGGACAGTTTCCAGGGTGAGGTGGGACTTGGCAAGGGCCTGTGCCCCTCACATGTCAAGCTGGAGTATTTAGAATCATAGAATCATTTAGGTTGGAAAAGACCTGCAAGATCATCGAGTCTAACCGAGTACAGCCTGGAGGCAGTCGCAAGCCCTGGACCGGGTACCAGTGCTGGTTCTGGAGCACCTGTGGAGGAGGTGATGGGGGCCTCCTTGGGGAGAGCCCAAGAGGCAGGAGGAGGGCAAGTGGAGCGGTCGCAGGGACGAGCAGGAGGATGCCATGCTCGCTGCCAGGCTGACAGCGAATTTGTCCTGGTAATAGCTGGTGCTTGGGGAAAACGGTCTGCCTCCTGCTCTCCTCCCTGGGCGAGTGTCTGGAGAAGATGCAGTGGCTGCCAAGTGCCAGGTAGAGACTTCAAGGTCCATCTACAGCGCAGGCTGCCCCAGCTGCACAATCCCCCACCAACGCAGGGAGTCCTCGCTGTCGGTCCCGTGCCTTCGGGAAAGTCCGTGGCTCTGGAAAAGGCAGGAGATTGGTCTAACGGTCACCCATGCCCATGGGGCTGTCCTCAGGCTGGGAAAGCAGCGCGTGGTGATGGAGGCAAGGGAGAGGGTCAAAGCTACATAAGGATGTAGGGATGATGGGACACATCATCCAACCTGTTCGTCCAAGGAGCAGGAGCCTCTGCGAGGTGGACTAAGCCCTGCCACGTGCAGAAGGATGAAAGAAATGCCAAGCAGAAATGGGTTAAGATATCTCAAACATGAGGTGTCCAATGAATCCCATTCCTTTCTACGTGGTAACTGTGGTACTCTTGTTATTGTCTAAATAAATGTCCTGCCTCTCTGAACGTCGCTAAGTTGTTGGATGGAGTAACATCCCGCAGCACTGAGTCCCACTGTCTAATGAAATAAGTATTCCCCAGTATCGGTTCCTACTTTCTGGACAGTCCCTGTTGACTCTCCCCTTGTTCTTGCTGTCTTTGATCGCTTTGTTCATTTAATTAATCTCTAAAGTAAACACTCCTCAATCCCTTTCTATACAGCAGCATCTCAGGGTCTTTTACCATTTCATCCCTGGACTCCGTGTAATCCAATGCCACAGATTTACATTAAGGCATTACACGATTTCCATTTTTATTCATCCCCAATTTTCATTTGACCGCAAATCCACAGACAGCAGAGATTTCCTTCAAGTAACTCTGACGTTTTGGGGGAGACATTATAATTAATTTAGAACTCATCACAGCCTATTAGTTATTTAAATTATTCCTGTTAGAACCACGTTAATTCTTTAATTCAAGGAATACGCATCAGCTTTTCTCTGTCAGGGCTGTTACATCTTTATTATTTCTCCTCTCCTGGCTGAGGTAAGATGTCCAGCTTGCAAGTACATCCGTGCCGGGTGTTGCTCAAGCAGCTGGGTGGTCCTGTCTGCTGACTGACGGGCAGGTGCGTCATCAATGTTTCCAGAAGTGAAACCCAGATTTGCACCATCTGGGGTTGTGCTATGCTGTTTATTCTCCTCCTGGATAATTGCTTTGTTGTTTTTCTTTATTTATTTTTATAATGAATAATATTTATGTTATTTGTTAAAGACTTGCTAAGGAGCAGGCGCTCGCTCACGTTCACAGGTCGATGTACCTTGCCACCTCTGCACACATTTTTCTCCCTTAAACAGGTCGGGGAACGGGAAGGATTGAAACTGCATTTGCTGCCTGTAGCACCTCGCACATCCGCAGAGCCACGTGAAAATAACACCCGTGGGAGTGGGGGGGGGTAACTGCCTGTTTCTCTCCTACTGCTGTTTGGGGGCTGCTGCAGGATTTTTAGGGGCCCCTGGGTCATGCAAGGTCGTCCCTCAAAACCCATCCTTTGTACAAAAGCGGCTCTTTTTTGACCGTGGGTGTCTGTCAGCGCAGCAGCGTGGGCCGGCCGTGCCCTGCCGTACCCACCCGTGACCCCCGCGCAGCACCGCCCCCTCCGTCCCACTCCCACTCGCAGCCCAGCACATGGCGGC
>JAYKAV010000083.1:14614-71923 GCA_035582835.1 Phoebastria nigripes | reverse complement strand
GGCGGCGGCGGGGCGGCGGGGGCCGCGCCGCGCCATGGCCCAGCAGCAGATGAGCAGCTCGCAGAAGGCGCTGATGCTGGAGCTGAAGTCGCTGCAGGAGGAGCCGGTGGAGGGCTTCCGCATCACCCTGGTCGACGAGTCCGACCTCTACAACTGGGAGGTGGCGATCTTCGGGCCCCCCAACACCCTCTACGAGGGCGGGTACTTCAAGGTACGGCCTTCCCCCCGCCCCGCCGACGGACCGGGCCTCCCGCCGCCGCGGTGGTCCCGGGGAGCCGCCGCTGGGGCCTGCGCACCACCACCCCCCGCCGCCTGCCGGGCCTCTTTGTCGGGCTCGGAGGGGCCCCGGTGGGGCGGCGGGCCCGCGGCCGCTGTCAGCCCCTTCGCCCCCCGCGGGAGGGGGTCGGGGCCTGCGGGAGGAGGGCGGGCGGGAGGGCAGGGAGGCTGGGCGCCCGGAGGTGGTGCCCCGCCAGCTGCCCTTCCCTTCCCACTGCCCGGCGGCGGGGGGACGGGGCCGGTCTGCAGGGCAGGCTGGCTGGGGCCTGCGGGACCTCTCCTCCCCTCTCCCTCGGGATGCGGCTCTGGGGAGAGGGGGCCGCGCCACAGCCGTCTCTATTCTGTTATTTTCCTATTTTAACCCCAAAGAAAGGCAGGTACCTCGTGGCAGGGTGGAAATTCTTCACTTCCACCCCAGTTGTCCACTTGGCTCTGGTCTGTGTGTATTTATTTCCAAGTAAGGGGCTTCCCAACCATCCYTCGCTAGCTTCACTTGTCGCGCAGGAGCATCCTGTGTAGGATGACTAATTCAGGATAAAGGCTGTGTTTTCCTCAAAACTTCATGGGCTTCAGGACTGGTTTTTGTGATTATTCCACCCCCACCCCCCMCCCCCCCCCCGTTTTCCTTTTCTTCCTCTCCAAACTTTTAGAGGGCAGCCTTCAAACGACTACGGCAACACTGAATTGGTGAAGGTAGATAAATGCTTTCAATTCCTCTCTCAACCTTCCTGTTAATCCAAAAAAACTTTTGTGGTTGTTATTTCCCCTCTTGTAAATACAGTAAGCAAGAAATCTGGCACTGCTGTCCCAGAAAGGAACTGAAGGGAGCAGACTTAAATTCTCAAAACAACTGGAGGAGGAGGAATTGCACGTTTTTCTTAAAAGAAGCAATTAAAAAACCTTGGTGCCTGCAGAAGATATGTTGCATTGGGCATACCCCTTTGCACTTGATGTCCCCTTGGTCTCTGGCAAAATATTGTCCCCTTCAGCTCGCTTCTCCCAGGAGTCATCGTTTTAGTAGTGGCTCCTGCGTCTCCTATTTCATGCCCTTTGGCTTCTGTCAAACTGAAAAAATTTCTGGATGATCTCTTTGCTTGGCTAACATGCATCTTCGGTGCCTCTTGGCCTCTCTGGGTCAAGGTTTAAGAGCTCTGTTCCACAAAACCAAAATAACGTGTAGCTTGGGGAATAATAGATTTGAGTCACGTTTGGTTTGGCCTCATTGTTTTGAAGGAGGGGAAGGCTTTGGCACAAGACTTGCCTTTTGTAATGAGTTGGCTGGCTTACTCATGTAGGTGTGATAGGTATATTCTTAGACTCACCTCCATTATTACTTATTCAGGAAGTCGCTCTAGTCTTTGGTTGGTAACTGGGTCACTTTTACATCCAAATGGTTTGGCGACCTCTTCCTGCACTTACATTACTCATCCATTTTTTCAAAGAAATCACAATGGGTCAAAATATTTTTGTTTGGTTGGGGAGCTCTCTGGACTGTATGTTTGTAATTGTTCCTGGAAAGAAGCTGAAGCAGCCTGTGAAATAATCTGGGGATGTGTGTTGTTAACAAGTGTAGATTTAGGCAAGGTTGCCAGCTGCCTTACCTCAGTATTATGAATGTGATATCTTTTTTGGTATTTGATGTCCTTGAACTGTTGTGCCTTTCTTCTTAAATTCTTCTGAACGATCCTGTGATCCTTATTTTGAGAGTGGGAGACTAGGGTTTCATGATGCCCTCACCCCTCCACAGCAGAGGGATTCCCTTCAAGCGGCATGGCTGAAGTCTGTCATATGTCGTTTCTGTCTCATCTTTCCTCCATGAGGAGCTGTGCATGGTGGTTTTTTGTTTTGGTAGCATTTGATTTTTGGTTATGCATCCTAAATTCTCAGCCACTGGAAAAAGTGGTCTTAGACCCTCATTCTCTCCTAGGGAGAAGGAGTCCTGTTGTCCTGAGAAGTGATGTTCTTGGCTTTCTTTGTGTTGGGCCTTCAGGCAAACCTTTAGATGTGTTAGACTTGTCTTACTGAATTGTTTAGAGATAAGATTAATACCCTAAACTTTATTTGGTGGGGTGACTTCTGTGGTATATTCATAGTATGTGCAAGGTGAGCACTGGTTCAGATCAGAATCTGATCTATTTTTCAGGTTTCTTGGCTTGATGAAATATCTACCTTCATCTTGTTTTGTATTTTTAGTTTCCTAAGATTAGGTAAACAGGATTAGAAATACGCAATTACAGGATGTAACTTTTTTTAAACTTTGTGGTGATGAGAGTTTGGGAATTTTCTTCCACTTGAGGTTTGAGGGTAGGAACTGGAGGGAAAGTACAAAGGCTTCTAGTTAAGCTCAAGTATAAATATTTTGAGGAAAACCTGTGTTTAATGTGACCTTAATAAAGAAAGTGTTAGTGATGGTTGATTGGGAATACAAACGCTTGATTTGTGCTCGTGGAGCTCTTGGAGCTGGTAACATCAGCTTTTGGCACCTTGTTTATTCTTGGAGAAATACGACCTTTCTCTCTGGGCTGTTGAACTAGCTGAATAAACTGAAATGAGGAAAGTGCTCTCTTTGCACCTCCTTGACAGGAGCTACTGCTGTTAAAAGCTGGTTCAACATTTCAACAGATTCTGGTTTCAGTTGCTAATCCTGTAACTCTAGCATTTGATAAATCGAAGCAGAAAACATGTCCCCCTGAATGTTTGTTTAAATTGTAGGTTATCAATACCTTAGTGCTGGCTATAATAAAGACAGGGACTTCTTAAAAATTCAAGCACAGCATCTAAGCATATTTTATCAACTAATATAGCATGCCTAGATCTGCTGCAGTACTTCATAGTTTAGGACCTCCCAGCTAGATGGAAAGGGCAGCAGCCTTCAAAGCAACCACTTTGTGAAGAGCAGCTCGTATCAGCGAGGGATAGGAGCAGTCCTGAACCGCAAGCCCCCGCTATACAATCAGCTGAAGGTGCATATCTGCRGTGGAGGTTATATCAACTTTTGCCTTATTAGTGACTTCACGTAGCTCTGCTGTATGACCGGCAATAATGTTTTGGGCAACCCTTTGCTTAAGTTCCAGATTACCACCCTCAAGGAAGGAGTTGAGCTATTCCATGCACTGGTTACCTCTCATTCCTTCCTGGCAAGGCAAAAGTAGCTCAGGGTCAGTGATGTTAAGTCCATTGAGAGGTCCAGTGATAAAAGCAAATGTCTGTCCCTCAGCTGCTGTCAGCAAGAAATTGCCAGTTTGACTAAAGTTTCTGGCAGAATCAGTTGTGTTGGGCTACAGGTATTTGATTGCAATAGGTGAACTTGATTTTTGGTCCCTGGCTCATTCAGAATTTGTTTAAGGGTGAAAGGTGGGTAGACCTTGTGTGTCTAAGATGTTGATTTGCTCACAGCTGATTCAGTTACTAAGTTCTTTTGAGTGACAAAGGGAAGATTTTCCTCAGAATGAAATGCTTCATGTCCAGGTCATAGATAGTGCCAGTTGCTTCTTTCTTAGGTCAGCTGGGAAGGAAATGGTAAGATAAGACAGGTCTTTAGATCAGACTCCACTGGGCTATGTGGTAGTTCTGAATTGCTCTGGAAACGATGGGAATGTGTTTTTCTGGTTTTGCAGGCAGTGCCTGAGCAGTAGAGAACCAGATTGTGCTGTAATCTGCAGAACTACATGTGAGCAGTTCGTCGATGCCACCTTTATGCCATAGGCATCTTCCGTTCAGCTGAGAGGGTTCTTTGCTGCATGGCAGGAGAACTACTTCACCTTTAATTTTGGCAGCTGATACTTAAATGTGGACCACCACAACAAAGGTTACTAAGCTGTAATCTGGTGATGATAGTTGCTAGTTGGGATAGACTTCAATGGCTGAGGGTTGTGCGTGGTGAAACTTTCACCATCTCAGTTGACCATTGATTGGTCTCTCTGTCTGCCTTGAAATCCAGTGTCTTACTTTGATGCTTGGGCCTTCGGAGCCTGGAGGTTGATAAACCTCTGCCCAGTGCTTTGATCAAGCAATGTTTTCAGGATACTTGCAGAACTATTAGAAAGTGTTTCCTGGTGGCTTACCAAAGCTCTGCATGTTTGGTGCAATTGCACCTTAGCGTCACAGCTTTTGATTGTTTTTAAAAAAGGAAATTTTTCTCATTTTTATAGTTGAATGGTATTCTTGTGCTGGGAGCCAACCTTTCAGGGAAGGTGCAAGTGAGAAATTACACAAATAGAAACTTCATTATTAAACCCATAGCACTGCCCAGAAACATGGTTTGACTGAGTATGCTGTGTCAAGAAGCATGTTTAATGTAGAGCAAGAGTCAGTATTAAAAGCTCCTTCAGAGGTGATTTAGGCTGGGTAGATGAAAATGAATACACCTAACATGAAAGGAAACAAGAAAAATTAACTGCATTGTTAAGAGTCGCTATTTGATAGTTCTTAAGGCAATTTATTTCATAAGGTGTTTTTGCTACTTGAAGGAGCAAGTCTTGACACATAAGTTGGAGGGGGGAAAATAACCCAAGCATTATGATTTTCATAGCTTTAGTTTTTTCAAGTAATTTGGGGGCTAAGTACTTGTCAAGGCATTGTTTTCTGTGCTTTTTGGAACTCATTAACCGTGTGCTGTTTAGAGTTCTGTATTGTTGGGTCTCAGTTTCTTCCAAGTGATTTGTTTTGATTTCAAAGCAATTTGCAATATGTGGGAATAATTTTTTTTTTTTCAGAGCAGGAAATTGATATGGAACTTACGGATAGCTGATGGCAAGAATGAGCACCATGTTTAAAAGTTTGGTATCGTAGGCTACTTCCCAGAAAGCTTAAAATGAAGCAAATAGAAGTTTCTTAAGCACTTAGAATTATGCAACTGGTAGAACATTTAACTCCACAAAAATATTCCTTGGTGCCAAGGAAAAAACATGTGGTACTCTCAGCACAAAAGCTGCCTTCTGCAGGCCTCTGCGTTGCAAGGTGCTACAGAGCTTCTCTCTCAGTGCACTTAATCTTCTATTTTTGTTGCCTTTAGGTATCATTGATGCTAATAAGCAGAGGTTCGATGCAGCAAAGGGATATAGAACTGCGGGTGAATAGAGGCTGTAGTTGCTTGCTCCGGGTCTGAAGAGCTCCCATTCAGAGCAGGCTATTTCCAAAGTCAACCAGCCGCTAAGCTGTCTGCAGGCAGGGTGGCAAGAAACTTCTTCTGATGTTGGCTCACTGATCATAAGCACAGTTATGATCTCTAACCCTCAGGCCTGGGGAATACCTGATTGACCCTCACTCTGCTGCTGCATATAGTTTTTTGGATGGCCACCTCTGTGGGCCCCACAGAACCCCCCCCCGACAACTCACCCAGCCTGTAGCTTGTTCTGGACAGCAGTCTATCCTCAGGAGGAAACAGGCAAGATAATGATGGTAGCCAGCTCTCAGTCCTTTCCCTGGGGCTCCTCTGATCCACATTGGGTTATTGTCTATGCTAAGAAGAACAGATAGTGATTTCCAGTTCTGATACTACCTGAAAATACAAGATCACGTGCAATTAAGTCCTATTGTATGGCAAGAGGAGAGCTGTAGCACAGCCCACCTCTGCCATTAGAATAAAAATGGAAAGCTTTCCATTTGGAAAGATTGAGCACTGTTGGTTTGCATAATTTTTCCATTGTTTGGCACTATTTCCATGAGTTTRCACAGAATGATCCTTGGACAAGGTAAAATACAACATGAATTTTTTTTCTTGGATAACAATGCAAAGAACTGTGCCTCTTGAAATTTCTTGCCTGTCTGTTCAAGAGACAGTAACTAAAAGCATGTAGATAGCTTTAGATCTGGTTCATGTTATAGGAATTAGTGGAAGTTTTTTACTCTATAGTGTTAGAAGGGAGTTCTTTTTAATTTTTTTGTGTAAATCCTTAAGAACTCCAGTATTGCAGTGATGTTATGCCAGTGTCCGAGTGTGGGATCACATCTGTAACTTCTCAAAAGCTTAAACATGTTTTTAGCTTGCTGTTTCTGAAGTCACGCGTACGCTGCCTGCTATTTTACATAGTGATACATTCACACTGGGTATCTTCTCTGTAATAGCACTTTAGATTTATTGCATGATGCTCATTTTGCATCTAGAGGGTAGGAAATGCCAGAAAAAAACGCTTGCGGAACCTTAACTCTGATGTGCAGTTTGGCTGTGTAGTTTATGGCTATCATCAGGTGTTCATAGTAATGAATAGTATGGACTAAATGGTAGAGATTTTATGTTGAACTTAAGTGTAACTGAGTTGAAATTGGAAATGTAGCAGAGTTACAGATGGACTGCAGTGTGGATGGACAAGAGGTTATGTGACTCATAATATAGCAGGTCCTCTTATAATTTGGGCAGTGCATGATCAGATGCGTGCATACACATATGCACGTGCACAAAATTAGCTTGCTATTTCCAGAGTGCTACTTCATTTTTAAAACGTTAGTGTTTTATCCAGCATTATGAGTTAGAAGAATTGCAGTTAATCTTACTAAGCTTTTGTGGTAGTGACTTACTGAGAATGTCTCATCTCACCAGGCCAGTTTAATAGTAATAACTTTGGCATTGTGTACCCTCCCCTGAAGCACTAGTAGCCAAGATGAGCCAAATTGATTGATTGCCTTTCTCCACATTTTCTGAAGAATTTAAAATGCATAAATATTTGCCCAAAGTGGCCTACAAATAGGAGAAAAATGACAAAGCTACTGAATTGGGGTACATGTAGGATATTTTGGAATCTTGCTTGACTTGAAGAAATGTGACCTTAAGACTTCCTGGATGTTTGTTTTTTTTAATTGAGGGTATTGCCTGGAGAACAAGGGGAATGTAAAGGGGCTGTCTTAAGTGGGTGACACTTTCAGATATCATAGTATTTGTGATTAACAAAGAGAAGGCTGCCTGGCAGGCAGGCTGTGTCTTCTTCCTTAAGGTTTTAGTACTAAAAGCATGACGTGATGTGTTCCTATTGGTCTGTTTTGTTGTCTTAAAATTATACAAGTAATTTAGAAATTCAGGTAAAGGGCTTTTGCTTGGGAGATGAAACTTAAGTTGATAGCAGTAGGGACATGTTTGCAATAGCTATGTGACTCTTCCCCAAGTTAAGATATGTATCCTAGTTGAAGTATTTAAAACATATGTTTTAAYGTTCATTGTAGCAAAATGTTTGGAGGGGTTAAGATGCAAAACCCTTTGCCAGAGTATTGGAATAGTGTAAGGATCAGTGTTTAGCCAGTTGTGCCACTTGGGTCAATTCTTGTGTGATAGACACTTGTCCATTGTGCAAAAATTCTTGTTTTTAAATTAATCCTTAGACATCTATGCAGCTAGAAACCTTTTGCTGTCTGACCTAGGCAAAGGCTGAAATAATATTCTCTTTTGCAGCACCCTCTTTGGCCTTATCAAAACAAAAGCCATGCAATGGAGTAGCTACGTTCTGTGAAGACACGTTTGTTCTTGCATAAAGTCTGCTCGTATAAGCCTCTAATTCATGGATGTAAACTACACTAGTGTACAAGTGTTTGCTTATCTTGGCTAGAATAACTATCTCTAAAAGCACTCACCTTTATTAAAAGAATGGGCTTCTTACAATGTATTGAAGAAAACTGAATTTCATCTCAGTGCTCCCAATTACTTCTCTTGCAGAATAGTAACCCACACTTAGTAGCTGAATGCCTTTCAGTGTTGCATTAAGCAGTATAACTTGAGAGGCTAATGTCTCTTCTGTACCTTTTAAGTGTCTTGTAGCTATTACCTAAATCCCTTCTAATTTGTCATTCATGTGGTAACAAAAAGCCCGTACCCAAATGTTTCAGATGAAGGTGCATGGCACTTCTTGGTTAAGGTGGAAAGAAGAGGCCTTGTCTGTTCTTAATGATATTGCCACTTCAGTGGGATCTCTGCCTAACCTCATTTTTTTTTGTTGTTGTGGCCATGTTACTCAAAATGCTAAGCAAAAAAGGCATTGAGGCTCAACTCTTGTTGAAAACTTAGTGTTCAAATTCAGTGGATGATGGTACCGTTTCTTCTCTTGTATAATTCTGTAAGTGTCAAGTGGCTGTTTCTTGAGACAACCACAGTCATGTTTAAACAATTCTCTATAGAGGACCTGTTGTCACTACTTTTTTGAAAGAGCTTCTAAATGAAACTAGGCATTTTATATTGCTGTATGAACTCCAATGGAGCATATAAAAATGAAAGTTTTGAGACCAACATATGGAATGATTTCCATTTCTCAGTGTCTGCCAGAAGCCTGAAAGCTTATGTGCTTCAAAATTTGACTAATATGCTTTCTGTGAAATTTAACTGATTCCTGCCCCCCTGCCCCCTTCCCCCCAGCTGGTAGCAGTCTTTCATTTGTGTGGAAGAAGCTTGGCTGCCTTTGGCCTGAAATACAGCAATAGTGGCACTACCGGGAGAAGCTGGATAGGTGGAGTAGACTTCACTGAGGCTGTGAACATTTGGGCTTTTACATTTTGGAATTGGCTGGATTATTTTTTAAAATTTGTTAATGCTGAAGTTTGTTTTGACCGTTGGAAGTTTATGGGCAGGCTCATCAGGAGCTAAAGACCAGCCTCGGCAGGGTCATTGTGGCATGTCACTCTGGAGATCTATTTTAAATGGCAATAATAGCTGAGTTCATGGTCTTGCACCTGTATCATCCATAGCTATTCTCCAGTTGGAAAGACATCATAGTTGTATTGGCTGCTACTAAGGAGGGATGGGGGAAGAAGGCTGCTGGTCTTGGCCACTTTCTTCTGGTGTTATGGAATAAGTCTGGCTTCTAGTGCTGTTAGAGGTGATAGTCTGATTTCACCGATTCGAAGCAGCCCACTTAATGTTCAACTTGGACAAATCATTGTTAATTTTCATCCAATTTGCAGGCTTATCTCATACCTACTAAGTATTTAGTTRTTCACTTTGGTTCATGTCTCTGGTGTGAGTGATATGCTTATGCTTGGGATCTTCAACCAGGGACCATATTTTGCCTGCAAGGGGCAATTAAGTAACATTCTGGCAATCAACAAAAGCTGTGAAAAGCCATGCTGCTTAATGGTAATGTCCATGGAGACCACAGCTAGGCTGGCTGCTGTAGGTATGTGCTGCCTACCTTAGCCAGGGAGCTGCCTGCTGGGAGCTGTAGGCATGTTGTTAAGTGGTGGGTCAGGCTGGGGTAAGCGTTGTGAGTAACCATCCCAAAGCATGGCATTGCCTGTTCCCAGGCCTCATGGGGGTGCAATGAAATGTCACATGGGGATATCTTCAGCAATCTTCAGCATGTGCACCATACTTGAGATCTTGCCTGCTGTCCAGGTAGGTAATGCCACTGTGGGGTTAGCTCTGTGCAATGGCAGAGGCACAGAGGATGGCTCTAGTATGCTTGGCCACAAAAGACCTGTCATTGTGATGCTACCAGGCCTCTTCATCTGTCTTGAGGTCTCTGGGAATCCAAGCCCATCTCAGGTGTCTCCCTCTTCCTTCATTTCTCTTCCTATACCAGACTGACTGTACTTTGGGGCATGACTGAGGGCTGACATAAGGTCACCACGTGTGACCTGATTAGAGCTCCTGGTGTCTCAGCCTTATTCTGTTTCATCTTCCCCTCTGCAGCTCTCAGCTTTGCTGAGCATGTGGATGACTTCCATCTATTTCCAGGAGAACAGTGAAGTATTTTTGAGCTGCCTACTTCTAACCAATACTTCTAAGATGGCTGGTTTCTGCTATTAAAACAAAAGTAAGCTTGCTGGTGATGCTAGGGAGAGCCTGTGAGTTGTACTTCAGCAAATCTAGCAAAGCTCTGGTTGGAGGTTAGTGGACAGAAAGAAACTCTTCAGGTGTTGGCATCTGCATCAGTTCTGTTGTATCTTTAACTCTTGCATGCACCAATTTATTTGGGATCTCCTAGCTGTTTTGTTCAGTATGCATTAGTTCATAGCTGGGGGTGTAAATAAGTTTTGGGGTTTTTCTTCCCTTCTCTTGTTAAGTATAGAGCAGTGACTTCTGTACTCTAGAAAGAACAATAGATACAGTATGTTTCCTGGAACAAACTCTGTTTAAATAGTGGGTTTTGCATTGTTGTCATCTAAACTCTATTCTAAATCTTTCTATTAAAAAAAAAAAAATTACTATGAAGGAGGTGTTTAATGGTGGATGAACATAATGATGGCACTGGGAAGGAGATTCCCTGTTCTCAGAAGGGACTACAGTTTTGTTAGACTACTTTTATGTGATGTGACTTGTACAACTGTAGTAATGCAGAAAAACTGAGGATGACAAAATTTAGGCTGAGCCTAAAGCCTACTATTAACGCTTGGTTGGCATGTTGAATTTGGATCTTGATTTGCAGATTAATAACTAGATGATGTCCACCTGAAATAAGAAGGTTATGGGAAATCAGCTTCTTCCAAGACAGGTTTGTGTCTGTTGCTAGATGGTTTTATGGCCAACCAAACATTGTTTTCTGCTAGGTAGCAGCCAACAAGCTTTCTTTGGTACATGTTTAGTTGAGCTTTGTTTGGTAAAGCTATTAAATATTGCTGTGTCACATTTACTCTGAATTGCTACGATCTGATGTTAGACGGGGTGAAAGGGATGCACAATCCGGAATTCATCATCTGTTAGGCCCTTTGTGTGGGTGAAGCGTGGCACTTGTTGAGAATAGTCTGCGGATGCTACGCAAACGGGATGAGAGAGCCAATGCAATGCATTGTTCTAGATCTGTTGGTGAATGTAAGAGGTGCTCATCTGAAGGACACAGGGCTAGGATTGAAAGAGTCGTGTAGAAGTATGGGGGCTTTGTACAGCTTTGAATGTAAGGTAGGGCCAAAATGTTCTTTGACAACAGTGAGAGGCAATATAATTCAGTGAATAGGATAGGAACTAAATGTCTTCTATCTGTAATGGGTTCATATTCATGATCCTGGATAAATTAATATTTTTATGTAAAATCGGTATATCTTATAATAGCATAATTGACTAAATCTGTAGGTAGAAAGTGTTTTGCTTTTTATAAATAGCGCATGGGAAAGCTTTCTTCCAAAACAAATTCAACTTGTATGTTTGCAAGTACAGTATTTAAATTTGGAATAGCTGAAGAAATTGTCAAGTGCATCGCTTTCAGGCTGTTTAAGCACAAAAGCAAAGAGATTTTTGCAATAAAAACTTCTGCTTGTTCCTGGTTTTTAAAAATAAAAACCTGAGCAGTTTCCTGAAGCGCCCCAGCACAGATCCTGATGTACTGACAAGTCACACTCCTCTGCACAGACTTTGTCCATGAGGCAGCTGCAGCAATTCTCTAAGAGCAAAAAATAAAGCTGGGGTTGTGTAACTTAACCTGGGGGAGGAGGGGGACATTCCTGGTGTTGAAGAGAAAGCCGTCAAGTCAAGGCCTGGGTATGTAGGCTTGCTGGGGGAGATGTATGCTATGCAGACTTCACAAATAATTCTCAGAGAGAGTGTATCAGGGAGAATCTGGGTAAACTTCTCATTGGAGGAGGCAAAGCTATGCCTTGGCTGTCTTGTTGTTTGAAATGTCAGAGGGATCTGCACTGATTTCAGAGCTACCCAGCTTTTTTTTACCTCCCACCTCTGGGATTTCTTTCTTGTACTGTCTTAATTGCTCTAGCTCGTTGTGCCCTTCTACTACAGCCACCCCAGGTCTTCTCTCCTGTGCTTTGAAGATTAGGTTCAAAATAAAGCCTCTCAGCATAGCAAAACCGGCATGCGGGATTTGATGTCAAGTGTGGAAGTAAGAAATGGCTCGCAGCTCCGTAGCATGGCCAGGGGAACAGCCTGGCGTGGCCCTTCGTGGAGCTGGCACGTTTGCAGGGCAAGATTTGGTTCTAGTAAGTTAAGATGGGGTTTAAAGTATATCACTGACATGCCTCTGAGTTCTGTTGTGCTTGTCACCCGAAGTGCAATTACCCAGGCTATGCCACAACACAGAGCTTAAAACACATGGGCAGAAAGCCAAATTCTACACTTAGCAAGCACTTTAAATAGAAAACTACAACACAACTGACCTGCAGGTACCTTTCCTTTTATAAGGAAAGCTGGTGTTTCTAACTGCCAGAGGCTTCTTTGCTTTAATTATAAATGCATTGATAAATGCTGTTGTATAATGCTTATTTGCTAAAATAATGTTTGGTCACAGCTTAATGTGATTGCCATGTAGAGTTTGAGTTTCAGGTGGAATATAAAGTCTTTTCCTGCTCTAGTTTTGTTAACCTTGTATTAATAGGTATGGTGAAAGGAATGCTCAGGGCTTTCTCCAATGACACTGTGTCAACCATGGCAAACCACCAAGGTTCGCAGTACTAAACCATTGAGATCATTTTATAGTGTTTAAGTATGTCTGCATTGCAGCAATGGCACATTCAACCTGTCTCAAGCACAGTAGTGGTCTGGTAGCGACAGCACGATATTTAACACCAGTTGTGAATTGACCCAGCTTACGAGTTGGTTTTGTGGCCCGTGCTTAATCCCACGTTGCCATGGTTAGACCACTACCAGTATCCGTGCTAAGGGATGCAAAGCTAGTAGTTGCAGCTGTAAATCTGCGTAAGTCACAGCAGCAAGGGCCATGAAGACATAAACTTGGGAAGCTGCTCTCATATGGCTTCAAATGCTGACAGTACAAAGATGCTGGTAGCTTTGTTGGTGGTAGAACTTAACCAAACCTGGCTTAACTGTTTCTGTTGGCTTATCCCATATTTTATAAGATGTAAATTCTCATCAAAGCTCTTGTTGTGACTGAAGTTGTGATGCCTTCTCTTTTGGGTCTAACATGGATGGATTGGGGGAAAGGGAGTGCTATGCAGGTTATTTCCCTAATTTCACTGTTGTGAAACTCCTAGAATCTGTTGTATCTTCAGAGGACTTAGCTGCTTGCAGAGCTCAGCAGAATTGGCCACCAAGTTTTGTGGCTGCCACGGCAGAAGAGTCTGGCAGCTTAAGCCTTGCTTAGTTAAAACATGCATATAGCTATGCAGATTATCCACTTACTAATATCTTTGTGGAAGGTCTGTGGTATTTTTTTAAAAAAGACACCTATATAGGCGTGCATTTCAAGGCCTGGCTGAGTTTGATAAGTATTTTAAGAAATATTGAGTCACTCTCTGCTTCTCTTGGTAGCAGAAAACAAAATAGAAGGAGACTGAGTTATTGAAAGTGACAGCATAGGCATGCATAAACCTGGTTTGGATGTATACCTCTGTGATCGCATCTTCCCCTTYATCGCCTCGGTGCCTTGGGATTTAAGCTATCGGGCTTCTTCCAACTTTACAGAAAGCCTCACTTCTGAGGGTATAATTAAAACAAATCTGTTCCTATGAAAGGAACTTGAGATTCTTAGGACAGAAGATCTCAAAGGCTACTAAAAGCTTAAAAAAAAAGAAAAAGCCAGATTTCAAAATGACTGTTTCTGGCAGCTGATTTCCTAGAAGTCATGGTGAACGGAAGGGAAGCCCAAGATAGACGAGCTGAGGTGCTGGTGTTGATGAAGTGGTTGTCTTGGCAACTGCAGTCACTTAAATATCTCTAGGAAAATAGCTAGCAAATGTTAAGATTGAGAAATGGCGAGGGGTTGACAGAAGAACCAGGAGCAATGAGCAGCCTGAGGTTTATACAGGGAATTGATTTGACGGCAATAGGAAGTTGCTGTTTTCAGTGGTGGGATTCTTGAGTGATGCCACCCTGATGGTTCTTCTCTTGTAATGGCTGTGTGTCTGGCTGCCCTCTTGCTGCACGAAGCAAGATCCTTGGGGAGAAACGCTGACCTCCCACGGTATATTCATTCCCAAAATAGTGGCAGATGACTGTGCTATTGGAGTGCTTCATTTTGCAGCCCCAGTGTTTGATGGAGTCATACAAATATTGCAGGAAAACTCATTGCAAACTGAACCCTGCATGCAAGCAGATACATGTATGAGAATTGTATTCCATGTCAGAGCTAAACCGCAGAAGCTGCAACTGTGTCAGGGATTGTTTTAGGCCCTTGTAGTGCTTATTGTGATGAGAAATTGAGACATCTTACCATGTGTGTTTTGCTAATCGTGATTGTACATGCTGTCTTGTGGTTCTGTAGGTAAAACTACTAAGTTTTAATCTTTTCCTTTCCTTATGGAGCACTTAATTCTCTTTCACATTGGCACAAAAAACAAACCCCAGAGAAAGCCTGACTGAATAAAATGAGCAGAGTTTGAGCCAATTGTTTCCTGCTGCCACAAGCATATTTGTAACTGCCAACTATGACAGGTATTTCTACAGGCGCTGAATCTTAAGCAGAACACCAGGTGCTCAGAGAAGTTACAGAAGACTAAGTGTATGCTTTCTGCCTTTCACCTACTAGCTGGTTTCTGAGCTTCTCTTTGTGTAGTAACTTGTGAAAAGTCATGGTCAAAAGCCTTGTTCAGATGGAAGAGGAAAACTCGTAAGCTACTTCTTGCTGCAAAAGGCAGTAAGTGGTGAAAACTGGCGGTGGGATCAATTTCCTATCATGTTTTTTCCTTTTTTTCCTATGAAAAATCTTACCCTACAGATATAGGAACAGTCACTACATATATATTTTTTTTTTTTTTTTACCTGCATGTTTAAAAGCTACCTGGCTCTGCTGGTAGTGGTCAGGTTACTAGGCAGATTTGATGTTTCTGTGGTGCAGATTCAGTTTGGTGCTCTGGTTATTTCATTCAAAGCTTCGGTCATTTGACCAGCTATTTCTGCTTAGCCACATTTTTTAGCACAGGCAAAATCTCTCCTAACTTTCTCTACTAGCAATGTAAGCCAGTGTTAGAATTAATAGTTGATTGGACTTCTGAAGCCTTGCCAAATTAGAGGGAAGTTTTCCTTGGCGAGTGACATCAGCTTCTGCAGTACTGAAATGTTAAAGTAAAAAATTGCAGTCCCTGGTGTGATGCAGATACTGATGGTAGGTTTTTTTATTTGTGAGTAGCTTTTGCTGAAGGAGCAATGGCAAAAATACCTATTTAGGCTTTTCCCCCCTTTGTAGCTTATAAGCTTTTAACCTGTCTCACATAGCCCTCTGACCCTTCAAGGTGTTCTTACACTGGAAGTGCTAATCTCAGGTACAGGACTTCAGACTTCAGACTTCTTAAGGTTTCTGAAACTTCATCTGACACTGATCAACAGATTAAGGTTCACAAGTCACCTCTGGAAGTAGAGTGGTACATTTTCCAAATATTTCCTATCATGGGCAAAGAATATTTAATTAAAAAAGTAAGGGAGTATGGGATGAAACCTGGATCACCTGATGTAAACTCTTTGAATTCTGTACCTTACAGTGGGCTGCTTTGCTGTTTGGATCTGCTATTCTTTTTTTATATGTCTGCTTTCACTATTTTAACAGCTAAAAGTTCCAAAAAGGCCTGGTACAATCAAAACCACCCTCTTGTCAAAATGAAGCTTGATATAGGGAGCTTTATAAACTAGGCACATGAGTAGTCTGGGTTTTCTGAAGAGAGCATATGGTAGCTGACACTTCAGCTGGAGATGACTTGGTAATTATAGCTCCTTTGTCTGAATCCCTCTGCCATTTCATGGGGCTAATGGCAAATTAAGCTGCTCTTTGTAGATGCAAGGAAGGCAGGCTGCTAAAAATATTTGGTTTCTGCACATCTTTAATTATTCTATCAGACTTGCACTGGGCTGAAAGCTTGGAGTCCAAGGTATGAGGTCAAAGTGGTTAAACTCTTCTAAAATGAGTGAGTAGTCCTACCACTGGTGACAAACCTTCTGAATGGAGAAGAATCTCGATTCTCCCGTTGATCTGTTTTAGGACAGGACAAGGTAAGCCTGTTATTAGAGACCTTTGTTGTTGTTTTTTTCTCAAGCTTCAGGTAGTAGCTGGTTACTGAAATGAGCAGAGAATTGCTTACTTAGGTGTTTCATTGTGATGGTCWGGGTGTTTTCATTGTGATGATCTGGCTTTGAGGGTGAGTCACATCAACTTCTGTGACTTACATTAAACTAGAATTGAGACATTTATTGCAAGCATGTGTGAGTGTAAATCAGCTGAAGTTTGGCCTGAGTTGCTTTTATTCCAAGATAAATGTAATACACAGTTGAACAAGCTCACTAGAGAAGCTTGAACCTGAGCAAGTGAAACCTAGTTTGATTTTGGTTTTTGTAGGCTGATCCTTGGTGCGATTTAGCTAACAGTTGCTAGAACAATGGGCATGGTTTCTACTGCTCTATGCTAAGCAAAACAATCAGAAAGAACAATTTATCTATGATATAGTGGCTGACTCATGCCACAAGGCTTGTATTCCTTTAATCCTTTTATAAACTGTTTTATCCTAGCTAATGTAATTGTGGATGTTCTTATTACCCATATAATGCCTAATCCCTTTTGAATTCTGCTAAACTGTTGGCCTTAATGTTGCTTAGCAATAATTAGCAAAATACAGGTGGCTTGTGTATTATTTAACTCTTGATCAAACCTTTGAAATTTTGTTTGTGCTGACCTGTTACGCTTTTATGTTGGTAATACTTCCACTGCTGAACAGTGAATGGGAACTCGTTCAGACGGATATTTGCATCAGCCTGACTGCCAGCCCTGAGCTTGGGTCTTTTCTTGAGCTTGTCTTCAAAGCTCTTGTCTTGCATTCCCACTTGACATGGCAGGCTTTTAAGAGTGCTTGGTAGCCTCCTTCCCAAAGTATGGAGTATTTTGTAGGAAGCTTCACATTCACAAAGAAAACAAAGCATCTGTGTCTCTTTTTATGCAAATTTGTGAGTTGCATTGCTGGATCCCCTTCTGCTACTTCCAGTTTAACCATGCTCTTTTTACACGTGGCTATGATAAAGGAGGAATGGTAGTTGGTGTTCAGACGTTTTGGATGTCTGATCTGGAGGTTGTTTAGCTTTGCTAGGATACTGGAGAGGACTTCACTTTGTGATTTTGATTCCTTGTTCTTCCTTTCTCAGATGCATTTGTTCTAAGCAAGTTTGGTTGTTCAAGGTCAAAGTTCTACTTAAAGTTAAGGAATAATACAGGCTTCTTAAATAATCCCTGCTATGCTTTTGTTGCAGTATTTTTATCCCATATGATCTTGCCTTGTAATTCTATCACAGTTTTAGAGCAACCTGTGGTAAGTAGGGTAAAGAACTAAAATTGTGCAGAGGTGCCTGAAGTGTCAACAACTTCAGTATGGAAGAGTGGTGTTAAGGGCCACCCCACTTATTTTAAGTGCCCAGCTCTGTAATGGGACTTGGAGGGGATCTGCCATCTCTTGTCTGGGGACGACTGTGCCTTCCTCAGGGCTTTGGCTTGTGCAAGAAATTTAATATGTGGCTCTTGGCCAAAAGTACTGGCCAGCCTTGGCTTATTACTTGGAGATGGGTTCAGTTCCCTCTTCATCTCGAAGAGACTAAGCCCATATCTTCTGGGGTTTTTTTGGGTGATGTAGTCATCAGGCTGTGAGTTTTTACTGAGGAATCCTTCCTTCCCCTTGTTGAAACTTCTGCCTCCTGGGCTCTTGGCTGCATAGTGGGGTAGGGCCAAAACCCAGCCAGCAGTGAGGGAACGTGCCTCTGTAGCCTAAGGTGTTCAGCTGGAAGGAGGGGTTGCTCCTGTTTATCAGCTCACTTTCCAGTGTGAAATATTTATAATCCTGACAGCTTTTTCCAAGCTCTGTGCTCTGAGCAGTCAGGCTCCTTTTGTTTTCTGGCTTCGGCTTTTGCATTCCTGTCTGGGCAGTGGCCTGATGCCAAGGGAAAGCTGAAGAGAGCTGTGCTTAATGCCCTTTAGGGTAGGGCATCCACCCAGAAGGTGGAGGTTGCAAGTTAAAGTGCCTTTGGGCTAAATGCCCCCGTGCCAGCTGACTGAATAAGGTGTCCCAATTTAGCTTTTTTTTTTTGAGGAAAATAGGACAATCATCTGAACCAAATGCGTGGTAAAAGTGGTCATGTACAGGATTTCAGGCTCTGAGTCAGCCTCCTACACATACCTGCATGTAACCTCGAGTTCAGTATTAAATTCCCAGAGTTCGGTGTTCAGGACATGTCAAGGCATTTCCTTCCTTGTCATTTGTGTTTGGCAGGTCACCAAGCACTACTGAGAAGGAACATATGGAGAATCCTGGGTTTAGACCTGGAGTTTCCCAGGGTGGGTCCCTAGTCAGCACCGGCTCCTGAGATGCACGTTGCAAGCACCAGACTTGTCATGCTCACCCGTGCAATGCTTATCATGTCACRCCTGTTCTAGCAGTGTCCAGAAAATCAAAGGATAAGCTACTTGTAAGTAGCTATTAATTAATCTCTTCTGGAGAGTGCAAGATCCTTTCTTCCTGTTTAAACTTCTGTTCTTACCTTTCTGGAGGACACTTCTGTTACGTACGGGGTAAGGAGGTAGCCTCAACCAGTTCCTGTTCTGTGCTCAGTGCTTAGTCATGTATTTATGGGAGAAAATCTTTCAGTGAAACAGGAAGATGACTTTAAAATCCATCCTTATAAACACTTTGTCATTGGCTGACTTTTTTTTTGCATATTCTTAGGTTTTTCTGGTGAAATTTTCTCATTAGTTTGCTGTAGTCAGTTGTCTCGTGGATGAAGCTGTGATTTTAAAGACATCATTTCACATTGGAAGCAACTTTAATGTCCTGTGATAACACGTACAAGAATGTCAGACCAGTCAGTGTTTAATTTGCAAATTAAAAATCTTGCTGTTGTAGCTTTTTGTGTTAAACTACTCAACTGTAAGGGTAGTGAACTAGTGATGCAGACTTCCGTGATCATTAATCTGATATTGCACTAGCTGAGTTTAAAGCTAACTGTTCACAGTAAAAAAGCAAATGAGCTATGTGTTACCTTAGATATAATTAGATATGCTGCCTTGTATGTTTATCTTGGAGATAGAGCAGAAGCATAAAAAACCCCTACAATATAGGCTGCAATGCCCAGTGCAGAAGTGATTGCACAATGAATGCGAGCTCTGCAGCAYATATGGCTTAGTGCACAGTATGGGTTACCCTGCTTTGGATTTGCTGAGAATTTTTTTTTTTGTTCCCCTGCTGATAGGAGAATGACGGCATTTTCATCCTGATGGCTGCAGCCAGTAAAATGGCCCTATGTGAAATACGAAATCTGGTGTCCACAGACATACTACCCTGAAAGGTTGGGCAGCRTTGCAGCAAACATGAAGGAGCTTGTGCTGTGTATGTCATTGCTTGGATACTCCTGAGGTCGCTTCTCTAGCATCTGACTCCTTGATTTTTCCTTCTGAGGAAGATTGGGACTGTTGAGCCTGAAATGCGGTCCCATTTGCTGTTAATATGGGCTGTAAACAGCCACTGTGTTCAACCTTTGTATCTCTGCAGGTTTTCTATCTTGAAGAGATGACATGACTTTGCTGAGCAACACTAAACAATAGTTAATTCTGTAGATGTCTTCCAGATATTTGTTTTGAAACACTTTGAAGCCATAAAATATACTGGATCTGCAGCAAAGCTGCCAGTATATTTGCTTGTAGCACGAGAGCCGTCTTGCCAGCAGCAGAAAGTACTTTTTCCTACAAAGCCCAAATTGAYGTAAAAGTTTTTAGTTGGTTGTTTTTGGTGTGGTTTTTTCAAAAGCACCTGGAACTGACTTTGTAGCTAGTGGTCCAGTGTTAGTTTCAGCATCTGATTCTTCTTCTTCTGCTTGCRTACATTGATACTTACTTTGAATGGTGCCCTGTTGGGAAGAGGCTAACTGAAAATATTGCGGAGTAACTTGAGCAGTAAACAATCTGGTACTCAAATGAGGCTAATCTCTGCATAATGAGAGTAAAGGAGCATATTTTGAAACTTGACTTCTTTTGTGGGAGGCAGTTGATGCTGTTGGCGTATTTTAGGGGCGAGATATGCGTTACTGCTTGTGTAATGTCCAGTACAATGCGGCTGTGACTTGCTAGGCGCTCACAAACCTTCAAAGTTAACCCAGCCCACAGATGCAATAAGGGGTTTGTGGCTACTAATGAGCTGCAAAAATGATGGTTACTGTACAGCTTGTGGTATGCAAATATAAGTAAGTTAGAGCTCTCTTGAAAGCCCAGCTTACTCTGAAGGGTGGTGATGAGTGGTGGTTTTTTTGTTTTTTGTTGGTGTTTTGTGTGTGTTTTTTTTTTTTTTTCTTTTCTGCTGTAACTAGGCTATGTAAGAGCTGGCTTCTGGTGAGTGGTTGCTTCTTCCACTCTCCCAAAAAGTTAAACACGGGATGTTAATGACATGCTCTGTAGAGGTACATGTGCTGCTGAAGCTGTAATTTTAAAATCTACATTGTAAATTGGGTGATCACTAAGTCTGGTCAAAAATTGCTGGCTTGGCTGTCTTTATCACTAATCAAGCRAGTAGGTCACTAATTTAACTTGCTTAGATTATTTTTCCCTGCTGCCATCCCCCTGTACTACAGCTGCCGAGATATTGCTCAGGTATTAGGATGGAAAAGGAAGGAAAACCCTGGCTATTTTTTTCTTCCAGWGTAGAAAAGTACTGATAGAGTATATGTATGCATGCATGTATGCAGTTTTCAGATTATCAATAGATTATTAACACTTAAACCCACCATTGACAGTATACAAAATTGTCCTGTCATGAGTTTTCTACTAGAAAAGGTAACAGGCATTTGTGCAGGATTTCAGTAGTACGCAAAGGCTCCTGGTTGGGATTTTTTCCTGCATATGCAATCACACAGTTATTGAAAGAACCAAGTGGCTGCTTGGTCGAAGTGTGTCCTGCCTAAAGTGTTGACACTTAACTCCAGAAATAAAGGTCTAAGTGGTCACTTCTTCAAAAATAAACCATTTAAGTTAAAAATGGGGGACTTTCTGGCTAGTTTGTTACCTGGCCGCACAAATGGTGGTGCCAGCTATGGTGCCAGGAGGRGTGGGAGGAGGAACCTCTACTGTGACTTGTGCTGGTTTCTTCTTTACTTCTTGCTTAGGGCTTATAGTGTTTGGATGCTAAGTTATTTCTTAAGCTGTAATACTGAGGATTTATCAGACTCATAGTTGAGTGTAAGTAGGAAACAACAGTTTATGCACTTCTAGTTTTTTGGGGGGTTGAGATGCCAGTGACAATTTAATGCTGCCTACRCTGTCATTATTCATCTGGTTCTTAATAATCTGTTTGACATAGTAATTCTGATTGCTGCTTGTGTCCTAGTGTGATAACACATTCACTGTGGTGCTTGATTGGGACCCTGAGCTGTCCTGCTTGGTGTCCAACTGGTTAGCTGCTCTTAYGGTACCTGCTAGTCCTCACTCTTTTTTTTTTTTTTTTTTTTAAGCTAAACAAGCTCTGGGACCATTTTGGTATTGAGCTTTCAGTGCTTTGCTGTTTCCCGTAGCAGTTGGTACACTGCAGCTGTTTGTGCACAAGCAGAACTGTACACGTGAGCATCATAACAGCTGCTGCTTCAAATGTCTGTAGTGGTGGAGAGAAGGCATGTTGGTAGTGAGTGAGCTTGATACTGAGAAGATAYGTGATGTTCTTCAAAGATAACTGGGGAAGGAGGGCATCTTCATTAATGGGAAAAATTACAGACACAAGTTCAGGTTTCTAGAGATATTCTGAACTTAGTTMAATAGAAGTTTATCAGATAGCAGTGTGGAGACTTTCTATCATCGTTTCTCCTGGATGACTAACAATAGTTTACAAGGATGCTGCTTTCTCTTTTCAATACCACCTTGGAATTGAAAAAAATCTCTCCTCAACTGAGAAGTCAAAGCCACATCTTTAATCTCCTTTTAAAACTAGTTTCCATCTGTGTTCACCATCCAGTACCCCTTGAGCTTCCTCAGTGTTTTAATGAGTTCACTGTAACATTTTCTGTCACTTTAAAATGCCTCCTTGCTGTTGACAGGCTCTTCATGCTACAGCACAGTGAAGCTGACTGCATGGAAAATCAGCTTGAAAGAATCTCCAAACCTGGTTTTGGCACTAATATGTGGTTACTTCCAAACAGTTGATATTTGAATCAAACGTCACGTTTTAATTTGTCCTTCTCAGTACTGATTTATGCACTAAATCACAATTGCTTATGTCTGCTCAGTCCACTGTTTTGTCCCTGATACTGCCTGGTATGTTTTAATAAAAAACTTAAAGCAGCTGAACTTGCATTATGTATTTTGGTGGGGAGGAACAGAGCAACAAAATAAAGGCTTTAAATATGGTTTGGTCATCCCTTGTAAATGATTATAGGCATTTGTGTGAACAACTACTTTCAGCATCTCATCTGCATGTGCTGTTAATGTGTAGAGTGGGAGCCTGTCCCCCAGAGATGGACACCAGAGGCTCACCTGGGGTCTCTGCAGAGCATTTTGATTGAGAATACCCAGCGCAGCTTAGTATTCCTGATCTGTCATGTTACCAGGAAGATAATTCACTGAATTTCTCAGTTAATCTTGTAAATCTTAATTTCCCCTGCAGCCTTTTTTATTTTGCATTATAACAGTTTCGTAAGTACCACTTGAACTGTGTAGCACATTGAAAAATAGTATTGGACTAAATACAGCTTTCTGAAAGCATCCTCTGAGAAAAATCCAGGAGTCTAAATGCTGACTGCTGGAGTGTGGGTAGTCGGTTTGGTGTCTTCTCTGCATCTTTCCTGTACAGACAGATAAACGCTTCAAGGCTATGAAGTGACAGACTAAAATGGCACACATAGTACCTGAAATAAATTTGGATTTTAGACTATTCCAGGCTGTTTAGACTACTCTAGAAGCTAATGACCTAATAGTTCAGTTGGAGGAGACCAAGGCTGTTAGCACATTGAAATTACAAACTAAATACTACCAGGTAGAAAACCTTCCAGCTGATGCTTTTTGCTTATGTTTTGGGGAAGGTCTAAATGTGTTTAATGAAGTTAAGGAAGTTTTCTTGAGTTAGATGACCAAGGGGTCACTGGGGTTGGTTCCAAGGAAGGGAACCATCTAGCTTACGATACCCTGGCATCACATGTTCCTTTACTTCATTAGGCAACTCTGTGCAAGTGAGCTAGGTTTTATACTGATGTCTCTGCAAATCTCATGTAGTGTCTGACGACCTAGCCACAACATTTCTGAGATGGGAGTGCCCTGACTCCCCAGACATACCGTGCTTTTGCATGGACAGTTCATGCTCCAGATTCTGTAGAGGAGCTGCTGCTCTGCTTTATAAACACTACTTAGCAGTTGTAGAAATGCTGKTTGTTAGAGCTGGATTACAGACATTTTTGCCATAGTACTTGAACCAAGCAGCTGCAGCTGGTTTCCTGGGATACCAGAGCAGAAGCCACAAATGGATAAGATGTTGTTCCCCTTTCACTCCTGGACTCATTGACTAGGTTGTCAGTGTTGTCTAATCAACTTACATCAGAGGTTTGTTTGAAGTGTACAATATTTGGACAGGATTAGCAAAATCAATATGATGTAATCTATTTTGTAGCACATGAAGTTGAAGACTGGTGATGGCAGTCAAAGGCAGGCATCTTTATCATTTGCTCTGCTTTCTATGGTAGATGCAGGACATCTACTTGTGTAGCTCTCAAGTATCCTGTTAGGAAGGATTCCTGACAATGCTGTATATTAGTGTAAATGTTGCCTGTCTTAAAATGAGACACAGGGGATAACTTGTCAAGCACTCTGATTTTTTTGTTTGATACTCAGATGAGTTGTATGCTGTCTTACTTGAATACTGATGCTGAAATTTAGCAAGCTTTGACCTGAGCACTTCAAATGTTGGGAATATCAAAAGGTCCCTTGAAGAAAAGTGGTCTTTTTTAGAGCTTCTCTTTCCACATAGTGAATACTGAACAGTAACCTTCAGAACAAAACTTGCATACTTTCTGTAACAGGAATTTGTAGAAAATCTCTTGCCATTTGTGGTGGTAATTCGGGGGTGGGGGGGACAACTCTTCCAAACTTCAAAGCATAGCATGCTAATTTGGAACTGTATTGAGTGTCTTGAGTTGCAAGCTTTGAGAGACAGATCCTTACCCTACTGCTAAAACGTAGTTTGGTTTGAATGCATGTATTTAATGTTGACGATATTGATAATGGGCTAAAGTTAATACACTTTAAAGTCCTTCAGCAGCAGCAGCAGTGGCCGAGAGATGAGGAGACTGAACATCAAGGAATCTGTAGCTGAAGGTACCCTGTTTGGGAGAGGGAAATCCTTGTTGAGAAATGGTTTTTCACTTCCTCTGATTCTAAATCTGACTTGAAACAAAAACATATATAACTGATGTCATAGATACTATATGTGGATTCTGCTACTTCCTGGGATTGTAATGGCTTCGATTTCCCCTCCTAAATTCACATGTCAGTGGTAAGTGAGCTGTCTAGCTCTCCAGCAGGTTTCAGAAAGCACCAACTTCTGCTGACCTAATTGGTGCCAAAGGTGATAATTAAGCTTTCTAAAAAGCTCTGAAGGCAGTCCTATTAGAGTAGGTATTCATGACTGTACTAATAGGTGGGTGCAAAGTGGGAGTTAAAAGGGATTCTCTTATCTTTGTGTGATTGTTTAGCTATTGCTATGCAGGGGAGGAGAGCTCCTCTGTTACTGCAAAGCATCTTTAGTAATATGTTCATATTAAGATATAAGCATTGCATCTGGCTATGTTCAGGTGCATTAAAGTGGTTTTTTTTTTTTTTTTTAAAAAAAGCTGAGAATTGCAGTTTTATTTTTGTACTCCAAGAAATTTGGCCGTTTATAAGAGCAGTGTGAGGATTTTCTTTCAAATTAACAAGTTCAAAATGGTAGTGCTTGTGTGAACTTTAAAATGAATGCTAGTGATATTACTGATCCATGGGTTTGGTGCATAGGAAAAGATGCTGCGTTAACATGTGCCATTTTGTTGAACCACTTTGTCCTTTAAGGTCTGAGAGGTGTTGAGTTTGAGGTGTTTGGCATTAAAAAAAGCAAGCTTGTTGGCCTTAAGGTTCGAGTAGCATGGTGTAAACTTCTGCTTCCAGTGGGACAGTTAAAGGCTAAGTAGTTTTGGACATACTGCAGGATGTTCTGTATTGTACCAGCACTAACAATGTTGGATATAAATCAGTATAATGCTGAGCAGGCATGAATAATTTTAAGGGTCGGATATGCAGAGGTCTTTAGAGACAGTTGTGCTGCTTGGTTGAGCTCTTCATGTGCCTGATGCAGAAGATGAGCATGGTGGCATGGCCAAGGTCACTGGCTGTTGATCCTTCCTTGCAATGGGCATGTAAGTGTATTTTGCGCTGATCACCCAAAATCCTGCCTTGGTGTACTTTATAGGCATTGATGGGGCTGTTCCTAAGAGGTGCATAATTTTGTTTCACAGGGCCAGTTCAGGGTTGGAGGGATGCGGAGGCCAATTGTACTGATCTGGGAAATGCATAACCCTTTTGGTACAGCCAGGGAGGCTCTTGGATGTGACGCTCCACTTCTCAGACTGCCTTCACTGCCAGTGAAGGTTATTGCTGTTGCAGTCTCTGATGGAGACCATTTTGCTCTGCTGAAAATGGTTTTCCTTAGAGGCTATGAAAACTGGGACAAGGTGGGGTAGGAGGGACTGAGCAGTGGTTCTAGTGAATAATGCTGAATGCCCAAGAACGGGAACAAAGGGAACTTTGTGGGTTTTTTCTGGGAAAGTGCTTGGAATCAGTTCCTGCAATTGTCCCCCATGCCACCACCCTTGTAGTGCAGGTACTTCCTCCATGTGTTACATGAAACTCTTTGCAATATGACAGGGTGCATAACCTGAGATGTTTTTTGTGAGCTGTTATGTTCCATTATTGCCCCTTGTATGGCTAGATACTTTTAAAACTGAAAACGTATGTATAGCATAAGGCTTTTCTTAGACTAAAATTTCCAGCACGTAGCTGCTCCTTTACAGAAACACAACTGAGAGAAGTGCAGAATAAAGCAGCTAGAGGAAAGCAGTTGACTCCTGTTGGTCACCTTGCAGTGTTCTCCCATCCCAGTCAATAACTGTGATCTCCCCCAAAATCTGCCTAGACATACAGAGCTCTTAAATGCATGTCATTGCATGCGTGTTCCACAGTAGCATCTGGAGAATTCTGTTTTTTTTTTTTTTTTTCAGGAAATGAATTCTGTGCAGAAATGTAATTGGAACCAGGTAAAAGTATAGCTTTGTAGGTTACATGGGGGGGGGGGAATTGTATTTGACTTCCAGTCAATTTGCAGTATAATTTTCATCCAGAGATCTAACACAGCAGCATGGTTTATTATATTTATTTATAATTTAAATACTATATGATGATGCTTAGCTTTTTATGTATTATTTATTAGGCAGAGAATGCCTTGAGGGCTATACTTTTTATTTTATTATATCTAGGTCTTCTAAAGCAAACCCTGACAAGTGGCAATTACTGTAAACGTACTGTTCATGTGTAGATGGCTTTTAAGTTAGTTTGCAAACAGCTGTATAACTTCTGGTAGTATCTGGGGAAAAAAAAAAATTCAACATCAATTCTGTTAATGATTTGATCTTGGGGAAATTTTACTCTGCATATTAGATGGAGTCATAAGGAAGACAGAGACCTATAGTTGTCAGACAAATCTTTCAGCTGCTAAAAAACAAACCTCTGAAGTACTTTGACAGTATCTAGTCTGCAATTGTTGCAAAGTGCTTGAAACCTCATTAACTTTTTCAGTGTCTGAACCTTTTAACTACCAATAAAAGTTGGCTGTTTGTTCAGTACCTGATGCGTCTTTAAGTCCTCCAGTTCTTTAAGYGTTCTTACTGGAACCTAAATGGTATGTGAGTGGATGCAAGCAAATCACCAAATGTGGKTTTTTTTGTGGTTTGGTTTTTTTTTTTGCTTTTCTTTTGTGCTAGGCTAAAGAAAGTGTTTACATCAGTATTAATGCTTATCAAAAAGTGTAACGTTTCAGGGCTTCCTGAAGGAGTGAAACTAGTTTTCCAGTCTTTATGTGCCACATCAGTGTGGTTGCAACAGGTCGCAAGATTGGAGAAACTGCTTAGTTAATGATACCTGCTYTCAGGCTTGCCAAACAGAGTGCAAACAGAACTGCTTCCAGTCGATGCTGTTAAACAAAGTTAATGCTCTGGAAGAGTCCCAGCAGCAAAACGTTCTCCAGTCTTGGTACCTATGGAAGATACTKCTCTAACATACGTGTAAGATTGCTCAAAGGATGTGTTTCTGCCGTGCGAATCTTAAACACCCTTACTTTCTGTGTACATAGACACAATTTATTTAAAAATAGTGGTCTRCCTGTGTCAGTATGTAACTTGGTGCAAAAATCAGGTAGGAACACTGCTCCCTGTTCTACAAAACTTTCAGAATTCTTTATTCAGTTTATGTACTAAATGTTATCTACAAGCTGAAGAGGACAAGAAGTAAGCTGGTTTGTTCCCTTATTGAATCAAGGCAAGGTAAAACCTGTAGGTAGAGCACTATTTAAATCATTGTACTTGGTATCAAGTGTATGTGTGGCTTTCAGGTGCTGATCGCTAACCTGACTAGGAGTAATGCATCTGTAGGCTAGTGTGAATACCAGCAAGGCTGTTAGCTTATACTTGAGCATCTGTTAATTCATAATCACATCTACTTTATCACCACTAGAGGCTCCTCCAAGTCATGCTTTGGATATGTTTGTCTCAGGAAGCAGCTCATGCTTTAAGTAGCATGCAGATGTCTGAATCTGTCAGAGTAACACCTCTTTACAAGCAATGAATTAATTTTTTTTAATCAAAATAACCAGTCATCCTCTTGATGGTATGGTTGAACCTGAATCATCAATTTGAAATAGTTACTGATCATTAACTACTGATGAACTTTAAAGTGATGTTGACTAGAAGCTTGTAGTGTTGCTTGCTAGTAACTAGAAAAAAACAAGCATGAAAATATTTGTAATAATGAGTGTGGGTAAATAATTTTCTTTTAACTTCATCATACTTCATCCCAGCATAGATAAGGCTATAATTACCAACACAGTTTATTTTAGGGTTCAGACACTTCCATGTATGTCTGGGGTAGGTTTCCCRTGACAGGGCTGTACTTATGCTTGTATTCTCAAAACACTGTCAGCTTTTGCTGCAAACTGATTATTACTGCCTCGTAATTTGATAGGGTGTAGGCATCTTACGTCAGGTGCAGCACATCTGAGATATGGGCTCTGATCAAACAGTCTAACAACATTAAGACTAAGTTTTCAAAAATTAGTCTTATAAGAYGCGAAAGAATATCGTCATGGGATCATGGCTAGCATACAAATAAGGATAAATTTTCTGTTCTTTGCTGTTCCTGGGTTTTGGTAGCCTCAGCTTGTTCCATATACAAGCAAGCAAGCCCTGTGCTCAGGTCTTAGGTTTTTGCAGATGTGTGGGTATCATTTTTCTCTGAATGGAGTAAGAGATCATCCAGTTCCCAAACTGACCATGTGGATGCTACAATTTCTGTGTGTGGCAGCATGCTGGGGCACCGTACTGGAGCTACTGGAGACACAGCGTGCATTTTTGTAGATTAAACATCAGCGATCTCTGTAGTCGCAGATACTTACATGTGATGATCCTGTTTAGCAATTTGAGGAGCTTTTAGATGAGTCTTTGCAGGAAAGCAACCTGACTTGTTTCTGTGGAAGCTTCAAAATAAGAAGGTGCTATGTGGCTACTGGCATACACATGGTGACCTATTGGAAGGTTATTTTTTACTACCTGTTTCTCTAGCATTCAGCTAGTGTTCTTAAACTTCAAGACCTTAAAAAGGAAGGGCGAAGCTGAAAAATAAGTTATCCAAAATTCACCCGAAGGGTTTAAGTAGAAAGTGATGTCTCACAGTAGAAAACTTGCTCTGTCTTGAAGTTCTCTACTTTTTTTCTTGAGGTATCACCTGTTCCTACAAATCTCCATAGCCATAGATGCAGCACCTCTTGCAAGAGCTCTTACTGTCAATCTGCTACTGCAGTTTATCTTGTTGCTCAACTTAGACTGCTCTGTTTTTTTCCGCACTGTTGTGTTTGGAGGCTTTTCTTCATCCACACTCCAGTTCTCACTAAAAGCAGACTGTCGATCTACCACAGATCTTGTCTTCTCTTCCCTGGTATGCCACTTATAGGTGATTGCTTACCTGTCACACAAATTTCTTCTAAAGTTAAGTCAGATATGCCACTTCAAATCAAGAATAATATCTATGACATGCTTAAATACAGGAAGAAAAATTAAATGAGTTTTAATTTCCCCCCAGTTCCTTTCTTGGTACTGGTAGGCAATACTGCATAGTGTTAGAGCTATTTAAGGGTTGCTTTTAGTTGCACAATTGTACAAGTTTCCTCTGACTTCCTACAAGATCCAGCTTTCTCTGACCAAATAATCAGATCCCTTGCCTGTATTCTCATCTTACTTCTGTCTCATGAAATTTCTGTCTTGACCTTGAAATCCTCTTGACCTGTGGTAGTCTGAAGTGTTTCTTCCTGACTGCTACTCTTATCCTGTATGCCTTCAAACTTAATGTAAATGGTTGCAATTAATTAGATACAAGCTTGAATTTCAGGGATGTTCGTTCATGTACTGAGCTTAGCTCGATTGCACTGGTTCTGCCTTTATCAGAAGTATAAAGGGTACCTTAAATATCTGTGCTGCACTGCAGATGAATCAACCTGCTTTGCACCCTTTTGCTGGCTCTTTCAGGAGATATTTCAGCAAACTGAGGATTCTGGCTTTATCTAGATGTCATATTAGTCATTGACATGGCAACTAGTTGGAACATAGGTAGAAATGTCAATGCTAGCTTTCACTTCAGTGTTGTACTTTCTCTTGTATATCCATCTGGCCTGAAAGATGTCTTTTTAAGCATCAGTGTATTAATGATGATCAAGAACAACAATTTTGTAGATGGTTCTTGTCTATCCATGTGTAATTAGCTTTTTAAATGGAGCATGACTGTTATAGCAGGGAGGTGATTTCCTGGTGATCTGCAGGAGATGAGGACTGTATGTGAAGGGACGTGTTCTTGAGTAGCCCCTTTCCTTAGGGCCACATTGGGAGCATAAGGTCTATATGGTACCAAACACAAGGCAACTCGAGATGTGGTTCAAACAACAGTAGTACTTTGGAGCCACTGAAGGCCAAAGCAGTTGAATATCTTGTCCTTGTGACTACAGCAGCAGTGCTGTCTGATCTGCCTTTTTTTTTTTAAGCAGACGTTTAGTGTAAGAGCTAGTCTTCTGCCTGGTGTCATGCAGCTGTTACACATATATTTGCAGGAGCTGGTACTGTGGCAGATTCGGGCTGGCAACTGCTGCTTTTACCCCCCAGCCCAGGCAAGAGTACTCTGTGGTGTGAGAAGTAGCAGCTTAATACTCTGCAGGCCTCAGTGATCTGCCTCTGTGTTTTGATTTTTGACTTAAGGTGGGTGCCTGTGTTTTGAAGTCATTAAATGAATTAAACATATCATTTGAACTGGGCTCCCTTTCCTTAATAGGCCAAAGCTCAAATTGAGACTTTAGCACTTCAATAATATTGTGGAATTTGGGGGGGGTTGTCTTGTTTTGAAAAACTAAATGTGAGATTTGAGCTAGGATTCACTTTCTTTAATTCTCATCCCTTGCAGTGCAGTTTACTGGCAACCAAGTCATTGCTGCTCATGAGTAAAGCTACACTGATTGTAATGCTGTGAGCTCCAAATCATCTAAAGCACAGGGCAGGGGTGAAAAGAGGTAGAGAATGACAGAATGCTGAATGCCTTTTGAATTTGGCTCCTCACTAGCAAAAAAACACCCAAACCCTGTTACTGTAGAAACAATAACCTTAGGAGAAAGGATGGGTGTGTATCAGTTAATGCACTTATTTTAGCTTAAACTTTAAACTTGATCTGTTTGAAGCAGCCTGTGATAATGGAGCTGACAGGTGCATCATTAAGCAATAATGTGAAAACACGCTTTTGTGTCTCAACCGTAGGCTTCTCACTAGCGAATACCTTCTGACAGAGTGCTGGTTCCTGCAGTGAACTGGAGGATGCTGGGCAGGGAGGCAGCTTGCACAGGTGTATCGGACCTCACTGGCTCATACAGGATTATAGACACTTGCACACTGGGACTATGCATAATACAGTTGTATCAGTATAGGATTATAAATCTAGATTAACACAATGCTGATTGTGTCTCCACACTAGGAGATGGTGCTGCTAYATTTAGCTCTTTGGTTGCAAGTGGTACAGCCCAGCAGACTTGCTCACCACTGCTGAGTAAGCGTTACTGGCGTCTGCCTAGATCTACTGCCTGTGACCAGCTCCAAACAGGAGGGTTCACGATCAGTAATGCAGTGGCTGAAAAATAAGTAGCAGGGCTCCGTAAGCGCTTAGTTGGCTTCTGTGTGGCAGCCAGCGTAGATAAGATTTTGACTGCAATTCCTAGGTGCTGCCATTCAGTTTCTAGAAACCTATATCCCTTGTTTAAATAAAGGCTGGTATGGCAGCTTGAGGAGTCTTGTTAGAAGAACTGCTGCCTGCCGTGCTGAGAAAAGCGAAGTTGTGTAACACTGCAGCACAGTGCTATGGTTTACACTTACAATGCTATAAATACTCCTTTCCCCTTGCTGCTTATGAAAGAGGTGACTGCATCGAGACCTGCCCAGTGTTTTTAGCAGAACAAGTGACTGGCTGTCCCTTGAGGAGAGCTTTCCTCTTGCATCCAGCCTGGCTTGCATATGAAGAGAATCAAGGCAGTTAGTCATTCACTGACTCATGAATGGTGCTTGTTTAAAGAATTGCCTAAAAATAGTTAGAACAGGCTGAAGGAAAGGGTGTTTGTATATCGAGCTAGCTTGAACATCTTTTCACTCAGCAGTTGCAAATGGTATGGCTTGCTTCACCGAACAATAAAGCAATCTGCTGTGTTTTGGTGAGTATGCAAACGGAGGAATGAATAGGTGAGTTCATAGAAACTCTGTCAAGCTTGATGCAAAATGTTGCGAAACCGGGATCTTTGGTTGTGATCACTTGAATTTGAGCAAACGAAACTATAGAAATGACCAGGATAAGTCTGAAGTATATCATACTCTCTCATGCTCAACCATTCCATAGACATGCCTGTATGTAAATCTGCTTCAAGACAGTAAATTACTTACCCAGGAAATGAAAGTTCAAAATACGAGATTGAACAGGATGCTGAAGATGATGTAGGCTAATGCGGTTCTTAATAAAAGAGACAATCTTCTGGACCCTGAAGCATGGCAAGCGGAGGCAGGTGCCCAGAGTGTCAACCCCGTACGCACTTAACTGGAGGACTTCCACACATGCTGCCACAGATGCCAGTAATGTAGCATGATACTTTGAATAAGCAGCCTCAAATATTCCCGCCACTGCTCCAGCAAAACTCTATTGTTTTTGCAAATAGAAAGAGTTGGAAAATTGCCTCTTCTGAAGTGGTCACAAACTTTCTAGAACATCTGCACAAGCATTAGAGCTTTACTAGTTCAGGTACCAGCATCCTTAGCTATACCTGCAGTAGGACTATTTCAAGTGCCAGCTTCTCCTCTAAAGCAGAGACCTAAGAGGAGATGTATGATTTGGAGTAAACTTTAGGTGCAGTATTACCAAGTATCTTTGGCTCCTTCAGCAAGTATTAAACACTATAGGGAGACTTAAGCTTCACACATTTGGAGTTATTCTTCCTATTTTGTCCAAATAGGGAAGTCAATGTTTGTACAGATATAAATAAGAACTGAGTCATCTGTTTCTGCCCAGAAAATAGTCACACAGACTAGCCTCGCTGCATAACACCCAGTGAGCCTGATTTCAAGCCACAGAACTCATGTACAGTCTGCGGGCAAACAAAAGGCATCAGACCCAAGAGCACAATCTCAACATGAGGCCTTCAGTGATGGCAGACGTTTCCTCACATCTGGCCTGCCATAATCTCTAATATATTTAATCTTAATTTTTTTTCTCTTAAAATCAGGCCTGATCCTGGAGTGAAGGTTGAATTGGGGGCAGAATCTAGTAACATTTCAGCATGGGAATTCCTGGGAAAATACAAAAACCTCAGTATGATGTTAGCTTTCTTGCGTGGGAGTCTGAAATTGCTTTAGCACTCGGCTCCTGTGGTCAAAGCTCAGCAAAGCTGTTGGGCCAGCAGCTTGCCATATGGAAGAGGACCAAGTAGTTCTGTTTGGTGTTAGGTCTTACATAGCTGCTGGTAGTTGCCTTGTCTGTGATGAGGTGACAAGACAAATGCAAAAACTGAGTGAAAATGGACAGGTTATAGAAGAAATACTTGGATGGCACAGGATGCCACTGTTTTTCAATTCAATATCTCTTGCTGGATGCGACATCTCCTGCAGCTGTTGCAGTGATGTTTTCTGTAGCATTGCGTAAAGTCAAACTGACAATAAAAGTAATGGAAGTGAACCTGGCAGTTGTTAGCCTAATGTAGGTGAGTGTTCCTGTAATCTGCTCCTTCACGTGAGCTCTGGGGATGCTGACCAGCAGTTTTGGGAAAAAATTGTCAAAGTAACACAGCTGTGGCTTAGGGGTTTATACTAAGGAGTTCAGAAGTCTAGCCCTGTCTGGAAATGCTCTTGCTTTGCCATTATCAGCCTGGGACATGGACTTGAGGCAGGAAAAACCTCTCTGTCAAACCATGGGCACTGCAGGACTGACCTGTGCACAGCTGGAGATGGGCACCTGGCCCCATGCTGGTGGGGTTGTGCTCGGTTGTGCAGCCGGGGAGGGGAACAGCTTCAGGAGTGAGCAGGTGGCCTCTGGCCAAGGGAAACTTCTTATTTGGCTTCCAGCCTGTCCCCACCAAGCTCTCCACATGAGAGCATTAACAGCTGCCCTGTCTGAAGCTGGATGCTCCCTGGCTCAAGAGCACTGACAATGAGTGTTTCTAGCCAGAGCCAAAATGGTTGTCGCATGGTTCAGACTGAACGGCACAATTAGCTGGGCAATACTGTGGACTGTCCCTGCAGTAAAACCCACTGCAAGAAAGAAGTACCTTCTCTAACTGCTGAACTGCTTGAGATCCTAAACACAGCTGACTTTTGCAGGCTAACTCAGTCTCGAGATGAGTAGCAGGTGCCATGAGCAGTTATTGTCATGAAGGCTAGAACCTCCAGAGTGAACTTCTAGGTTATCAAAGGGAGACAATATTAAAAAAAAAAAACAAACAAACAAACAGACAAAAAAAACCCCACCCAAAACAACAAACAAAACCAAACAAACAAAAAAACCCTTTTGTTTCTTTTGAGTAATGTTAGAAGAAAATGGTTTGGTTTCCAGGCACTGCTTGTTCCAACGTCATTGTTCAGAGCAGTTTTATTTACTCGGATCCCTTGAGAGATGGCCCAGGCAACAGGAATGTGAATATACGAGATCGCAGGAGCTTGGATGCAAACCAGCTTAACAGGGCTGTAGTGAATCCCCCCCTTATCATTCAGCTCAGCCCTGGTTTCATGTCTACTGTTAGCCCTGATTTCAGATCTAAGGAGCAAAAGACTAGTATGTGGGTTAAAGCCCTTTCTTTAAAGGTGTAATTGTAAATTTGACCATCATATTGCAGGCTTGCTGCTTTGTTCCAGGTTGGGTGACTTAACAACAGTCCCAGCTTTATGAACAGAAGGGACACGGACAGAAACATTTAATAACAATTTACTATTAAAAGAAGTTTTAGTAAAAGGAAACCTAGTTTATATCAGAGGAGTCTTCCATTGGAAATGACAGCTTTTAGTAATGCCCCAGATAACTAAATTAGGAAGTGTATACAAGATATGATTTAGTGTGAAACAAGAATGGGCTCCTGCCTGTCAAACCAGTCTCTGATTTTGTAAGTTAACCTCACTTCTTGACTCATCTTTGGCCTACTGATTTGTGGCTATATTTTCTTTCTTGTTTAGAAGCTTCATGTCCTTTTTATGAGATCTAGTTCACTCTGCACATTCAGGTCTTTGTGATGAAAAATTCCTTATGAAATGGTGCAGGTAATACAGAATATAAGGGGTTTGCTGCTCTTAATGTTTATATGGCCATTGTAGCAGCAAGGGAGTTTTCGGGACTCACATGAATTAATTCATCTGGTCACTCATCTTCTAGCTTGGATCAGAGATGTGGTCCTAATTCTCTAAAAGCACAATGAATGTTAATAAGTGTTGATATGGTGCTGCTGGGAAATGAGGCCAGTACTGGGAGTAAATTACCAGGCTAGTGCCCAGCTCTGCCACAAGAAATTACTTATGTCCTAAGTCATAATATCTGGAGCTGAAATAGCAATGTTGGTCCTACATTCATTTTTACCTTGTCAAATAGTTGACAATGCAATGTGGCTAGCTTTAATGCTGCTTTACAGGTTCTGAAGCTGGATGATATCAAGGTGCCTAAAACCTCATTGATGTGAGAAACAGGCTGCTAGTACTTACTGCTGACCTCTACTGAACGTGTTTTCTGGCACATAGTATTTAATACTGCATGCACTAATCCAGGCTTACTGTGGAAGAGGAGAATCCATTAGATGAATTGTATAAATACTGCTTCTAGCACATCAAGCAAAGGGCCTTTTGTGGGATTAGATATTAAGACTTAACTCAGTAGTGGTCTGTAGTTCCTGTTCTTGTTGGCTTTCTTGTATGTTAAATGTATGGTGTAGTTAGCAGCATGCTGGCAGGAGGCATTCATTAGGTGTGCAGCTACGGGAAGTGATGATGCACAGCAAGGAGCCTGGTTATGCCTGTTACAAAGAAAAATGAGGAGGCCTTGTGCTGTCTGCAAGTGCTGTAACTCTTACCGGGGCAGGGTGGGTAATCTGTAGGAGACCTTGGTGGTAACTGCACACAGAGTCGGCATGAGCTTGTCTGTGGGCTGGCTGTAGCAGATATGTAGCAGATAATTACAGAAAAAGCACAAAATAGTTTTAAAAACTCAATGCTTCCTTTGTATCTAATCTTAAATACAGTTTRCAAAGGATGCTCAGTTTCACTGATGCTGCGTTTTCACATAGCTGCGTTTGAATTAAGCTTGTGATGTTTTAAAATAAAAGTTATCTTTAACTGGCACTTCCAGAAACACCAAGCAGCTTGCAGTTTGGCCACTGTAAAAGCTGCTGGTGCTCCCGGTTTCCCCAAATCAGGTCAGTTGTGATGCTGGTGGCTTTCCAGGAAATGTGTACTCTTCCCCCCATTGCTTCTCTGCAGTGGGCAGATAGGAGGGATTCACCATTCCTACACTTGCTGCCTAAAAATCAGGTATCTAGGTTTTGTCAGCTTGAGAGGAGTAGAAGAAATCAGTGTCAGACTATAGAAGTATCATATACAGCTAGGCTGGAATGAATACTGAATTTCTAGACAGCTGAAGCTAGGAGGGAGTCCTGCCTGTGTTAGTGCTCCCCACTGAGAGGGAGATGATATTAATATGTAAGTGTCGAGTCAAGTGCATGGCACGATCTCCAGAAACAAAGTCACTGTAATAGTTATTCATAGTGACTGAATCAGGACTTAATTCAGTGGTTGGTAGAAACACTAGGTTTGTATTTTCAGTCAAATAGCATGGTATCTAGTAAGACTTTATTTTTCTGGCATACATAGATTTCACTATGGCTTTGCCTTATCCAAATAGAAGAAAAATAACAAACCTGAAGGGCAGTCACTAATGAGGATGTCAGGATGCAAGGCAGTAAAATAGGAAACAGATTGATTGCACTGGTAGCAATATTCTTAAAATGTGTCATGGTGTAACTTAGAGGTTGAAGTTCTTGTGCAGTAGCTGTAAATGCCTATAAAGAGCTGAATCTTCTGCCAGTTTGGTCTATTCAATGTAACATCAGAGGAGTTTATTCTTTTTCTAGGAACTATAAGTATGACTAGTTATAAATTGGGGAAGGGGGGAATGGGTTGATGACTGTGGTCTCCACCTTCCTGGGTATTGAGTAYGCTCAGTGGTGTCCATGAGCCATGGTGAGCAGGCGGCTGAAATCAGGACACTGAACGAGGATTATTTCTGTTCAGTTTAAGCTCAGCTAGAGGAGTCAAACACATCGTAAATGCAGTAACGGTTGGGTACTTGTAGATGGGGGACTGAGCTGCATCTTTAGTCCTGCTGAATTAGTTTGGCTTAACTGAGCTAACAACAAGCTGCCCTAAAACTCTGCCGTGCTCTAGCACCTAGCAGTGCCTCGCTGAACTTAGAAATAAGCTCAGAGAGGTGATTTGCCTTACATCAGTGAAATTGTAGGGGAAAAACCTTTCTGTGAGCTACTGCTTTATTTAAAAAATAAGTTTATTGCCTGATTCGGTCTTTTTGTCTCTTAACATGTTTAGAATTGGGTTTTTAGTGAAAAAACTGACCTGTAATCGTGGCTGTTGCTGTATCTTTGCAAGCAGTCTTGCAGCTTGTCTTGGAAATTCTTGGCTTGCTTAACCCACTCAGAAACTCGAATAGCATTCAGTGAGAGCAGAGTGGGTTTACATAATTCCCCATGATTTCTCTTAGAGAAGAGATGTGGAGTAATTCTCTGGGACCTGTTTGTAATGCCCTGGAAAAGCATTTGGTTTCACTTTTCAAATTCTGAATGATCTCAACATAGGGACTTGAAAGTGATGCACTTTTTTTTTTTCGTTTATTTGGAAAAAATCCCTGCCTGTAATGTGGGGTTTCCTAGTTTGGTGGCTTTTGGCTCTGAAATCAGGTTTGTAGAGAGGCTTCACTTGCTTTATGCTCCAATAGAGCACGTCAATGTGCTAAACACTTACAGGCTACTTAGAAATGGCTTATCAACAAGTAACGTGACTCTGACTTCTCTAAATGTGCGACTGGTTACATGCAAGCTTGGCTCTGAGCTGCTTCCACATGAGAAGAAAAGGTTTCTCTAATTTCTCTCCAGTTGCATTTTCTGGCACCAGACCTCAAGAAGCATCCTTCATATGGCAAAACACCAGCTTCATTTAATTCCGTAATGATTGTTATTGCWGGCAGGCAGATAGCCCTTTTCTGTTGAAGAGTTGTGGCTGCAAAACAGGATTTAGAAGTTTGAAACAGTCTTCCAGGATCCGAGAGCTTCTGCATGAGTCTGCATCACATACAGAGACCATAACTGGTGCTCCAGGCTCAGCCTTTGCAGTGGTTGTCTTGAGATGAAACCCTCAGGGTTAGACAATTTGAGAGCAGAGGGTTTTTACTGAGAGGAATGAGACCYGCTCCCTCAGCTCCTTGACCTATATGTATGTGGGATAGAAACATGGTAATGCTGGTGCACTACTGGCAGTATGCTTTTTTTGGTTGCCTAGAAACTATACCTGTGTAGAAGACCTATAGGTTCTGCCAAGAAATCTTGCAGCTAGCTCAACCCTGAGTTTTGTTGTCTCTTGCATTTTTAATCTCAGTCCTTGGGCTGTTTTATGTCTTAGATCTCACGAAACTGCATGTAAGCACAGGAATGGGCTTTCTTGGGAAAACCCCAGTGGTCTGGGGAAGTCTGCAGCTACATGATGCAAGCACTTGAGCTGAAGTGAATCTGCTCTGCCCTGGGTAAATCTCTGCTCTGCTCCCATTGCAGGGTGGCATGTTGTAGAGCCAGGCATGTCCTTGCTGCAGCAGCAGCTCTCTTCTGCRATGGTGTGGTGACAAGAGGCATTCGCTTGTTCTTCTTGGAGCAATGCCATTCGTGTAACTGACCTTAAACCATGGGCTAGGATTGTTTAAGTGGATCATAAATCTTTTGGTTGTGAGTGTGCTGTGGCAAATGACTGCAGGGTGAGAACTTGGTGCTGCTGTAACATCCCCACATACAGTCAATATCATGAGCAGGCATGTGCAGAACGTAAAGCCATGTGAGCTGCTGAATTTGTTTCATAAAGGTGAACAGAAAACCTTTTCTTGGCTACCCAGCACTCTGGCCCCATAAGATTTGGGTTGCAAGGCAAAGGCATATGCCGATCTATAAGTAAAACTGTAGCCGGGTACCTAATCACTTAGTAATCCAATTTGGTTGCCCCCTTCTGTTTCTGGGAATAAAACTTCCCATTGTCCTGTTGAACAAGGTCAGCACCCTGTGTCGAAGTGCTTAAGTGGAAGGGGGTGACCTGGGATTCTGCTCTCGCCATGTGCAACTTGCTTTTGGGATCTCTTCTTGTGTTCTCAGTCGCACGTGAGCCTGGCTGTGGTGCAGGGGCCGGGAGATGCTTCTCTGGAGATCCCACATTAGACTGGTGGTGAGACTTTCTTGGTGGGTTGAGCAATGCCAAGGGAAGGGTTTGTGTTCCACAGCACAGCAAACAGTGTGCGAGTCCCCCTTTCAGAGGGGAGCGTTTTCGGCACTTAATCAGTCTGGATTCAGCCCTCTTTCCTACTGGCTGGCTTTTCTGACTGCTGTGAATGGCAGGACAGCACAGAGAAGTTAATATCCAGTGCTGGGATCTCTGCAGGCTTCCCACAACTGACTCAGCCCTGAGAGTCGTGCCCTGCAGCTGGCTGCTGACCTCAGAGGCACTGCAAGGTAATGTTTGCTGTCATCGCCCGTCAATATTTGGTTCATCAAGTTGCACTGATTTATTAAACAGGCACAGATGGTATTCAGACTTGAGAAATGCTTGTGGTGGCAAGAAATGTAGTATTAGGAACATAGGTAGATGGACCAGCTTAACTCTCACACAAGAAAGGCAAAAAAACTTTGGATCTCAGTAGAGCAAGTATCTAACAAATTTTTTCTGCACAGAAAGAGTAATTTAAAATATTTGCACTGGCAAATGTAAAACAGGTCTCTTCACCTAGCAAACATTTTTAGCCTGCTTCTGAACCCAGAAAGACAGCAGTAGTATCTTGAGTTCCAGCTTTTCAAATCTATTTTACCCTGTTTAACAACAGTTGTTGGATAGTGCTTCTAGAATTAGGATGTGGTAGATACCTTTTGGCTTGTTTTCTGAGCATTACCAGCCCAGGTCAGTCCTGGTGTTCAGATTTTTCTTGTTCAGTTAGTGTTTTGCTCATAAGAAATTGTGTAGACTTATACTGTGGGGCCACGTGGGCACTGGTATGTAAAGTAAACAATTTAATGGCCTTAAAATTGTTTTTTTTTTTCCAATTTTTCACTGTCATGGTTGCTTGTTGATCTCTTTTGTTGTTGTTCTGTTTCATAATTAAAATATTTTGCTTTTTTCCAGGCTCACATTAAATTTCCTATTGACTATCCATATTCACCACCTACCTTCAGATTCCTGACCAAAATGTGGCACCCCAACATTTATGAGGTAAGGTGTTTTTCAAATAATCTTTCTCTCAGGCACGTGAGAAGGCTTTCTACTTCCTTAAACTTCTGGAAGTATTGAAGGTACTAAATGTCTCTAGCCTTAACTGAAGTGGTTAGCTGTTGGTGTTAAATTTCAGCTTCATGGTTGAACAGTTAAATCTAAACGTTGTAGGAAATGCTGTTCTTGTAGGCAGGGATGGAACTGTTCTCATACTTGCAAGTGCAGCAGGCAGCCCTTGCTGAAGGTGCCATGCCATGAGCATTGGCAATTTTAGGGGATTCTTGGATCAAGGGTGGTGTATGGGGTCTTACCCTATGGTAATACTCAGGCAACTAGTTGTTGTTTGTACACAGTTCTAGTACACTTTAATTTGAGTATGTTCTATAAAATTGTGTGCTGAGACAAGAAATAATGGAAAACAGTCTTCTGCAGCAGTCAGCCTACAAATGAAGGGGTTTGGACTTGGGGTGCTCTGACTTCAGAAAGAACGGGAGCTGGGCTGGAGTCCAGCTTCAGGAGGAGTCATGCACAGCCCGGTCACCCTGGGACCAGAGTGAACAGGTACCTCTGGACTTAATGTCCGCTAGCCAGTTTGAAGTAGCCCTTAGTTCAGTGCATGTATGGGTCACATTCAGAGGGTAATGCTGTGGGCTGTCAAGTCTATGATTGTATCATGCTACAACTACATAGCAAGCGCAGAAGGGGAATGATTTTATATAGAAGCAATCGGTTCAAAATTACCAAATTTCATAGGGCTGTATTTGAAAGCTGAAGGCCTGTTTTGGCTCAAAACTTGACTTTTAGTGGAGGCCAGTCAAATCCTCACTAAACTTTTGAATATCCTAGACAAGTGTCAGCCTGCAAGGACTACTGGTTGAATAGTTTGAGGAGCTAAAGACCTTTCAGAGTGTTCCTGTTGGTGCAGCTGTCACCTTATCACAGGTCTTCCTATGAGAGGTTCTGCAGGCTTCCTTTGGGCCCACTTCAAAACAGGAATGTCACTTCTCTTCCTTGCTGTGAACAAATGATGGCTTCAGTTGATGCCTTGGGCTTGGAAGACCCTTTTCTAACAAGTTGTTGCTCCTAAATGTCCAGCCTGGAATGAGCATGCTTCAAAAGTCACGGTGAAAACCTGCACTGATGGCTTAGTAATAAATGGCCAAAAGCCTCTCCAAACTTCAGTGCAAAACAGGATAGTAATCAGCTTTAATTACTGGATGCTCAGGAGGATTGCCCTAAGCCCAGGGACATCTTGAAATCAGTCATCTGACAGTCTTCTGACTTGAGTTTTGGACTTGGCACAGAATCCTGCATGTAGCCAAGGATGGTGTTTCTCTTTAAGGCTCTATTTCAGTTACATGAGAGTTTGATCTATAAATAAAGACAACTTTGAGACCTGCAGATTATTGCAGATCCATACTGTGGATGTTGATTCTGAATCCAGAAATTCTCATGCAGGAGGTGAGTGGGAAATGGTTACCAAAATGGTATATACAAAACGAGTCTTGGAAAGGACCTCTCCCAGTCCTGGTGGGAAAGATGAAAAATTGGTTCTAGAAACAACTGAAGGTAGGAGGAGAAACTAACCCAAAACTTGATGGGTGTATTTTGGGATTACTCTTCAAATACTCCAGCTCTCAGCTTTGTACTTTGTGTTCGTAGCAGTATTTCTTGGAGCTGAGGGAATCTGAAGCAGCTTGCAGGCTGTTTTGGAAACAACATTTAAGCAGTGAAGATGAGGCACTGGGATAACTCCAAATGAAACTGAGAATAAATCAGCAAAGGGCTTGAGGTTTGAGGGTTTGTCAGGAGGAGGGAAAAAAAAAAATCTTTCAGTGTGAGGGAGATGAAAGAAAGTAGCAGTTTACAGAATCTGCTGGTGGGACCAGATGGAGAGGTTGGGGCTGACATTCCAGTTCTGAGCAATGAGACTTGAGTAACTTGTGTGTTTTCCCCATCTCCAGTTTGCTTGGGTCATCTAGTTGAATTTTGGTAAAACTGCATTCACTTGGTTTTTATTTTTATGACAACAGTTCTCAGTCCTAATAGAAGTATAGGCTGTTTCCCATTGGCAGATGAATACTGCRTCCTCCTTGTTTATATCTTTCAAAAACGTATGTGGGGAAAGGCTCTCCCCTTGACTACAGTGATCCCTAAAACATTGTGCTGATCTCATCAGGCCCTATGACACCTTTACCCTTCCAGACTCTGTAATGTAGTTCCAGACTCTGCTGCCCTGCTTGAATTTCCAAATGTGTAACATTTATTGTTGCAAGAGGGAAACTTCTCACATTCTTGCTTCCCTCTGTATTTTCATCTTGCCAAATATCTGCTGCTGACCTGATCACTTGAGGAACTTCACCCAAGTGCTGTGATGCTTTCTCCTGGCCACCAGCACTGCATTCTCCCAGGAGGTGGTTAAAGGAAAAACTGGGTAAACTCATGGGAATTATTAATAAAACCAGAATAGGCTGTGAACATAATCTAACACTAGTAAGGTTAACTTCACCTTAAAATGATATTAAAATATTTAAAATATTTCTAGATTGCACAAGCCTGTTGGAGTCCTAAAAAGGAAACTGCCCTGTTATGGCAAACTGTTCCAGCAACATAAGTGCATGCTTGGGTATTCAGCAGCTCCAGGTGCTACGTTGCTGTGCGTAGTTGTGTTCCTGACAAAAACCTGCTTCAAAATGACGAGGACTTGCTAGATTAGCATACCTGGCAGGGTTAGTGAGCTGCTGAAATCTGGATACTGATCACAAGCCTCCAATGTTGAAGTAGGATCTTGTTTGGCTATAAAACAAATGTCACTGTTAATCAAGGTGAGTTGAAATATTTGGGAGGCCCTTCAGGTGAGCTGCTGCTATCTGTAGCTGTGATCACTGGCTTGGGCTCAAAGGCAGGGATGCTATCGCTATGAGCAGTGCTGCTTTGTGCTCTGGCTCCTATATGTTGAGCAGTGTTGGAGGGTACTCAGGATGTAGCTGAGACCAGGTGTGTGGGGAGCTGCCAGCCTGCAGTCTCAAACAGAACTGATCTGCAGCTTCTTTCTTGTTCCTATCATCAACCTGTACCTTGGATCAGGGTGACAAGGGACAGCGTAAGCGCTGCCCGTCAGCTGAGGCTGTGCCACCTGAAGGTGTGGGACTGCCTCTAGGAACGTGTAAGTCATCCCAGCAGCCAGCTACAAGAGGCAGCAAGCCAGCAGGGCCTGGAGATGCCAACATTGGCTGGCTGGCCTCGGGCCCCATCTGTACCTTCACCCCATCCTGCAGTAAGGCATTGGGACCCCATGAGTCCCTGGAGTCAACTTCAGTGGAGAATATCAGCTGTGGTGAATACTGCTACAGCACTCCTACAAAGTAATCATGTCAGAGTGCTGTTGCTGATGGAGAATTGGTTTTACAGGCTTCGTACAGTGTTTATAAATGGTAGGCATTATGGAGCTTTAAATCTATATTCAGGCTATAACACTGGTGAGTAAAACACAGATTGAGGATTACGTGGCTGTATGGTTTCCATATGCTGCCAAAATACTCTTCCTCTGGCATGCTGGAAGGGATTTTCAGTGAAACCTTCAGAGAGTCTTTCCTGCTTTTTCACCTGATATTTCAAACAGCTGTGTCCTAGGGGAGTGGTGTAAGCCTGCCTGCACCATCTGTTCAACCTCCTTGTGTCCCGGGAGAAGCATTGTTTTGATACCTGAGCTAGTAGAGTGCTAAACCCTTCAATTCAAAAATTTCTGTAACTAACTCAGCTACCACTGGGAACAAAAAAATTTTTTAACCCTACTTTGGGTCTCCTGTGACTAAAGCTCATTTCTATCACTGTGACAGTACTTGCTATCTGGAGACCAATTTAGTTTTATGTGACTTTATTACTATTTTTGCTTGCTTTGCAACATTCTTTAAACCTCTTGACTTGAGATTGTTTTGTACCAATTTGCAGACTAACTCTGTTTAGCAAGGGAAACTTTTGAACATATACATACAGTAGACCCAGGAAGAATTGGAACCCAGTTTCCAGTTCTTGCATATTTTTACTGGGACTTGAGGTGTTCATATCATGAGTTAAACTCCTCAGAACATAGCCAGAGTGGTGGAGTTGAGTTGTCAGACCTCTACCTCTATTCTCAGCTTTTGTTTCTGTCTTGCAGAATGGAGATGTATGTATTTCAATTCTTCACCCACCTGTAGATGACCCACAAAGTGGAGAGCTGCCATCCGAGAGGTGGAACCCTACCCAAAATGTCAGGTAACAGTGTGAATCCATGATGCACAACAGTGATCTCAAAGGCCTGTTGTCTCTCTCCAAGACTAAGGCTTGTGTTGGGAGAGGTTTGGAAGGGAATTTAAGACTTTGGGGGGTTTAGGGCTTGAATCGGGTGGGAACCAGACTTACCAAGCTGTCTAAAGATACTGGAGTGCTGTGTGTCCTGATGCTGGGCTAACAATATGGAGACTTCTGTCCTGTTCACAGGGTTTCATGCTCTTAAAGCAAATTATCTCAAATGTTCTAGCATTTCCCAGTCCATGTTATCCTACACCTGGGTTTTTCAAACTCCTTCAAGATACCACTAGTGGAAAAGAACATTTTTGAGTATTCAGGCCCATTCAGGTAGGCATAATCCTACCTACTGTTTGCCTTCCAGTATTTGTCTCTGTCTCCTGTCCTGCAGTGTGGTATCTTGAGCAGTTAGCCAGGTAGTTTTCTTCCTGCCAAAAAAATGAAGGATCACTAAGTACCAGAGGCATTCAAGGCTAACCTGTCCATTTTGAAACGCCAGCTGACTTTCATTCTCTTTACAAGACACTGCCAATAAAGAACTGATAAAACTCGTATCAAGTAGCAGCTCACTGACCTGTGCAGCTGGAGTAGTGAGTGACGTAGTGGAAAAACCTTAAAGTAAGGTACTTCCTGTTCTAACTTCTTATTTGGATAATGAATCAGATTGAAGTTAAAATAATTGCCTCTAGATTTTTAGCATATCATATGGAATTATGCTTGCTTTCAGAGTGATTTATTAGATGTTGGTTCCCCAACTTGAAATCTTAGTTATTTATTGATAAACCCAGCTAGTGGTCTCGGCACACCTGAGGGAGTGCAGTGATTTGAAAAGGGTTGTCTGATAGTTAGATGAAAGCTGAGTCAAACTTGGCTTCATGAAATTAATTTAAAAAGAGCCTTTGTCAAAGCAAAGATCTAGCAAGGGGGATTTATTTGATTCTTGACCCTTGGAATAGGATTGTAACACGCACACTGCAAAGTGCTGAACTAGAGCTAATGTGGCAGGAGACTAGGAATTGTAGCAGTCAGCAAATTATAACAGCTGATGTTCCTCTTGGAGCATGCTACTTCAAGGTTAAAAAGGCTCAAGCGAAATGGTGTGTCTTAGCTGCATGAAGTCGTGAAGGGTTGGGAATCTGACCTTCTGAGCTTGAGGTAAACATTATCTAATTCATCTGTACCAAGTACAAGTGAGTATGAAGCAACTTCTTGTAAAGTTCTAGTTCAGATTTTTTAAAAAAGGAAAAAAAAAAGCTTAAATACTATTAAGCTATATATTGCTATGTTATGTTCACCTGTCCCTCTGCTCACATGGCTATTAAACTGTTTTTTCATACATCTGATATGGTTAGGACTAGGTGGCAAGCCTCAACTCATAGTTAGGAAACAGCTTTGGGCATTAATTACTTGTGTCACACGCAGATTTTGAGTATTTCATTATATACAAACCTAAAGATTGACATGAAACTTCTCGTGGTGCTAGTTCTCTTGATTTCTGCTCTCCCTTACCATGGTGCTGTTTTTGATGCTTACTCTCTTGGAATGYGTTGGGCTTAAGGGTGACATTTGGGGAGAAAACATTCCTCGGCTGTATCAGCAAGTGGAAATAAAACTTGTCCTTAACTGCTAGCCTGCTACCAGCATCACCCGTTGGGCAAAGTGCCGATAGAAACGCATCCTGCTGGGGTCCCGTCTGGCTTTGCAAGGCTCCAGAGTGCCAGACAAGAGGCAGCAGGGCTGAAGGTGTGGGAGGGGAGCATGCTTGTAATGAGCCGGATGCGTAACCTAGGGCTTCTCTTCAGCTGCTGAATTTTGTAAATCCTGCTGCGTATTGACTGTTTACTACAGATGACTGTGGTTGAAGTGTCGGGAGGGGGGAATGTCATTTTTCAACTTTGAGAGCACCTGTGCTTCCACCTCTAATGGTGTCAAACATGCTCATTAATTTGTTTTAAACATTGTCAATATGGACTTTCCCATCACTCAGAGCTGGATGAAGCAGGCATAAGTAAATATGGCAAACATCCAGCAAGATGTGAAGGAACGCAGCTGTGATCTGTGTGGCAGAGAAAACTGCTGTTCTTGCGTCCCGAGTCCCATAAAGCTGAGGAAGTGGTGTCAGGGCTTAGAGTTGAGGCTCCTTGATCGTTTTAGTTGCCCTTTACCCTATCTCTCCTGTCTCCCCTCTGTCCTTTGAGGTGCACAGGCCAGAACTGAGCACAATATTCAAGATATTGGTACATCTGTATCTTGTGAAGATAGGCGATGCCCTGTCTCACTATTGCTTTGTTTCCTGAGGATGCCCATTTTTGTTGGCTTTTTTGGCTGCCCAAGATCTGGACAGTTTCTGCAACCAGCTTAATGCACCAACATGACTGTCAGTACAACCTAAGCCAAAACTTTACACTGGAGAGCAAAAATGTGCTAGGGCAAATCTGTACCTACCTCTAAAGATGTCTCTGAGAGAATGTGGATAGCAGCTGGAACAAAAAAAAAAAATGCCCTTTTTCAATAAGGTGTATATAACAGGATGTGCTGGTTGGGAGCCCCACCATGTCTACGTAATGTCTGTTTTGGATGAAATTCATCTGTGTCTGAGTCTTCTGTTGATACATGGAGAGAAAAAGGCACTTAACAGGTTTGTTTCCTTGAGCCTCTGCTGGTTGCTCTCCCCTGCGGGTAAAGGGATGTAGAGGGACTCACTGTGAAGACAACAGTGCTGTAAACACTTAAAACAGCTCACTGTTCCCCAAAATGGGGTGGGGGATGTAAGAAAGCAGGAGGCAGGCTTGAAATCCCTGCTCTTCATGCAAGCAACTTCCATGAAACAATGTGCTAGAACAACCTTGCCTGAGAAACAGATCCCTGACAGTATTGCAGAGGGTCAGTCTGTATCCAGTCTGGTGCAGTTTGTCTCTGATGCTGAGGATGTTTTCAGTCCCATATGCTTGAACTTTTTTTGTGGTTTTGGTCCTGTCAGATCCCACGTGCTGGGATCCCTTCCTGTTACTGTACCTTGTTCACCTTGCTTAGCCACAGTAGCAGGGTTTGAGTCAGAGCAGACTGTCCAGCTCTTAAGGTATCAGCAGTGATGGAGCTGATCTAACGCGCTGGTTGGGAATGAAGAGTGCAGAGAGCCTCACCTCTAATAGACAGTTGCCTTGGTGTATTTAAGGAGCTTTGCAGTGACTTTGGAGTCTGGGGCACTGCAGTGGAAATCGGCTTCTCCCCACTTGGTTGATGGAAGTGTGGTAGAGCAGATGCTAAATCCAGACATGAATTCCTGTCCTTGGCCTTCCCTAGACTTTGCTTGCTCTACAGTAAAGCTGCTGCAATGATGCTGGAGCTGACGTGCTGGCTTTACAGCCTGTTTGCTGAGAATCAAAGGCTTTTAAATGAATTCTTGAGATGAAGTAGAAGACAGTCTGTCTTCTGCCCATCATTCCAGTCTGACCAGACAGTTTTTTCCAGAGCTGCTGTTCTCTTTTCCTACTGATTTATTTGGAAAATAAATTGTATAAGACTCTCCTGATAGCTGTGCTGAACAGTCTGGCCAGACACAAGTGTTTAGTTTCAAAACCTTTCAAGAAACTCGGCATCCAAATGACCAAGCATTTCCTGGAATTGTGTTCCAGATATATGATCTGGTAGATGTGCTCAGCATGCGCTGCTCTGAATGTGCCCCTACATCAATGCAAGTACAGCTGGGGCTGTAGTCTCCTTTAATCAGCTTCTGCAAAGCAGTTGCTATGTACTGCTGTATTTCAAGACTTATTCCTTGTCTCTTGTTCTTCCCTTCTGTTTAAATCGAAAGCTATTGCCAGCAGGACCACCCCGGACATGTGAAGCTATTGCTATTGGTAGCTACAGTTAGGTGGCTGGGGGTGTAGAGCTGCCTGATGCGACTCGCTGTTGAGTTTTGTGCTGGTTGTGGCACTGTGTGAGGAGCAAAGGGCTGAATTTCTGAAGTGCAAAGGGTTGTAGGAAATGCAGAAGGGTCTGGGTGAGGGAGGTGGTGTTTGCCCCTGGTAAATGCCAGCAGAGCGGGGCAGCTAGCAGCTCTGTGCTGCTGTTAGAAATCTGTCTGCTGGGGGTTATGTGACTGGCTCATGCTGGCTTTGCTGAGTACCAGCAGCCGAATCCTGCTGGGCTCTTGGCAACTTGCCTGGGTATTGAAAAACATCTGCACTGTCTTCCCCTTGCTGTGCTCGTGTACTGTTACAGCAGCCTTTAGCTGTGCATGGGGTGAGGAGGGGAGAGACCTGGCCACAGCTCTAACCTCCTAACAGCCAGTGGGGCAGGGAAAGCAGTGCAGCCTCATGTCATGGTCTTGGGTCGTAGCGGTCATCTTCCCTACACGGGGCAGGTGGAGAGCCTGGCTTTCTGCTGGGACACCAAATATCACCAGGAACAGGCTTACCAAGCAGGTTTCCAGCCCCGCACCATCCATGGGCAGTGTGGACAAGTTGAATTTGGGTCTGATCTGAGCTTTAGCTGCCACCCCTTCACAAGCATGTGCACAGACATGATGATCTGTAGTTAGATTAGGTCCTTGAGGTTTGTATTGTGTCACCTTCCCTACGCTGATGGACGGGGTCTGAAGTTCATAAATATCTCCTCTCACTTCAACTATTATCCTTAGCTATCCTTAGCTTAAGTTTTGACTTTAAACAAGTTTCTGATGCATCACGTAAAGAAGTTGTTGGCATCCAGAATCCATGAATGCGTTAGCTCTGACTCTGCTGTGGTTGCCTTTTTCAGGACTATCTTACTGAGTGTAATCTCTTTGCTTAATGAGCCCAACACATTCTCTCCTGCCAACGTGGATGCGTCAGTCATGTTCAGGAAATGGAGGGACAGTAAAGGAAAAGACAAAGAGTACGCTGAAATCATAAGGTAAGCTTTGCCATGTGTGATGCTGTGCTACCAGCCCCCTGCTTTGAATCCTATAAAACAGGCTGCGTGCAGAATTTGCTGAAACCAGCTTTTCTCTGTGGTTGCTTCTTTGGAAATGAATTTTACTGTTTTATTCCAAGTCCACGCTTCTGGTCCCTCTAGGTTTTTCAGTACACAGAAGCAGTGCAAACTTCTGGAGCCAGAGGACTGGGCTGATCTGTCTCTAAATTGTTCTTTTTTCAGACTAATCTGGCATGATGCTCTGCAAAACCTATTGGCTGCTAGTAAATCCCAATCGAAGTCCCCGCTTGCCTTTGAGCGCTGCCTGCATTGCTTGGGATGTGATTCAAACTGACTGCATCCTACTAATTCTGTGCTTAATGCACTCATGAATCATAATCTTGTCCCTCCAATTCGAAGGAATATCAGTGGGATTTGGCAAGCGTTTGCAAAGCTGGCTTTGATTAGCTGGAAGCACTGTTCAGTCTTGACTGTCCTTTGCTGAGAAGTTCATGGTTCATCAGGTGCTGTAGGGAGATGATGTAAACTTGAGCCAGGGCTGCTGTAGAGCAGCGGATGGGCAACCCGTACTGCAGTGGGACTGCTGTCACGCCCAGCTGGTGAAAGACCACATCTGCATTGAGTCTGCTAGCTGGCCGTGCAGGATATACCCCTGGTTGGAGCTAACGCAGGGCAGTCAGTCTGTGCAAAGAGCCTCGCTGGGAGGTTATCTTAGTCCTCTCCAGCTCCCTTGGCTTCAGCGGAGCTGGATGTACTCCATAAACAGAGTATGGCAGACTGACGAGCAGGCGGGTGGGGGTGAAGGGACAGGCTGCCATCTGCTCCTCTCCCTGCAGGGAAGCAGCAYGGGCCAGCAACAGTTCACAGCCTGAGCGCTGCCGGGAGGCAGCAGCCAGAGCCTGTCCTGGGGTGATGGGAAACACTTGTCTCCTGCCAGCCCCAGGCAGCGCTGGGGTTACGGCTGCATCTTGGGGTGCAGCCATGTGCTCTGACTGCTCTTACCCTCCAGTGGGAGCTCAGAGCTGCTAAATGCTTGTGGGAATTGCAGTTTTGAGCACGCTGGGGTAGAGTCAAGAAGTCATCTTAGGAAATCCCTGATCATCCCTTCTGTAGCAAATGTAGTGAAATTTGCTCTGAGCTCTGGCAGGTCTCTAATGCAGAGTCCTGTAGAATAACTGATTTCATATGTTGCTGAGAGCGTGCGTGCTGCAAACACTCTTGGAGTGCTCCCAAGCCCGGGGCTGCAGGAACTAAATCTGTTTCTAGTGCTGCTTGTGGTGCTTCAGCCAAACATCAGCTCTCCTGACTCTGAGCTGCTGGGAGGGCTGGGCTGGGGCTGGGGCTGGCCGGGAGGTGGGGAGTTGAGCCACGCTGCTGGCACATGGCCCTGCTCACGTTGCTGTGTCCTCATCCCCGCAGGAAACAGGTTTTGGCTACCAAAGCCGAGGCAGAGAAGGATGGCGTGAAGGTCCCCACTACGCTGGCAGAGTACTGCATCAAAACTAAAGTGCCTTCCAATGACAACAGTTCAGATTTGCTTTAYGACGACTTGTATGATGACGACATTGATGATGAAGACGAGGAGGAGGAGGATGCCGACTGTTACGATGACGATGATTCTGGCAACGAGGAGTCGTGACCTGCTCCCTCTATGCCCCTGTACTGCCCTGCCGACTCAGGCCAGAAGGGAGCAGCGGTAACCTAGCAGCAGTCCAGCAAAAAAGTGTGGGGGGGGGATCAAAAAAAACTTTGTCTCCTGCTGTCTCCTGTTGTATGGATCTGTTTGCTCCTTTTTTATGGACCTCTTAGAGACCCTCCACAGAATGTCTGAATTCTTGCATTCTTAACCCTTTCATCACTGTATTATGATTTCTTTTTAAAAAAGAAACTCCCCTTTTCACTTCTACGAAACGCTCACAGCGAAACAGGTTTGCTCGCGTTTAGATTCTTGAATTAAATACAGTCTTGCATTGAGATGTTTAATGTATTTAAAGCTGGAACAAACCCATTGGAAGCTGGGTTTTCGGGAGCTCAAAGTGCTGCATTTACTGGGAAGGAAAAAAAATCCACACAAAGCAAATTGCCAAGGTTTAGCTGCTCCATTTACAATAATAGCGTGTGTACATTCGTTTAGCCTTGTGGTGGTGGCTTTTCCTTTATAAGGTGTGGGGCGGAGAGTGTAAAGCTACTGTGTGTTGAGCTTGATGGGATGTCACTGAAAGGTACAGTATTCCTTTTCAGCCTGCTCAAGTTAGGAAATAGCTGGCCCCTGGAGCCCCAGAGGGCACAGTCAGCTTTGTCTCTGAAAAAGGCTTGTGATATGAACCCTAAAATAAACACTTAACACTTCACGTCTGTACAACTGAGCCCTGGGTTGCTATTTATTTTTTTTTTTTTTCAGACTAGGTTGGGGTTGAAAAAGTTCAGTTTAGCCATGCTGCTGAGATCTGCTGCCAGCTGCCCCTCTCCAGAGGGAGGAGAACAGATGTGCATCCTGCTGCCCAGCAGGCCAGCGTTCATCCTGAACTTCTTTTTGGCAGTGGGAGAGAGAGCGGTAGACTCCTGCCCCAGTGCTTGCTAGCAGCCCTTGCTTCCTGCAGCCCAAATCCAGTGCTGGCCTGAACCTTCTTTCTGTTGCTTATGYAGGTCATGCGTTGGTAAATGCAGCTCTGCTGCAGCCCTGTGGGCTCTGCAGGGTCGGCAGAAGTCAAAGCTCCCTTTGGTGCCTGCCTGGGGTGGCCGGGTTGTCCCTGTGCCTGCTGGGGCACGGGGCAGAGGGGATGCATATGTGCTGGGCTCTCCCCTGGCTGGCTGGGGTGTGGGTGAGCGTGTGCAGCCCCACAGGAGAGGGGTACGCAGTGCTTTCAGGCTGGAAGAGAAGGCCAGGGATGGGGTTTGACAGGCTATTTGGCAGCATGCTTCAGCTGGTGCACTGAGCTTGGCCTCCTGCATGTTTTTGGGAGCTCTTGGCACAGCTTAGGGCCCTCCTGTGTGGGCAGGGGGGGATCCTGCATGCTCGTCTCTGCAGAACCCTCTTCCTCAGACCCTCACCACCCTCACCCTGTTGCAGTGTGTTGCTCTTGTTCAGCTGTGGTGCAGTGGCCTGAATTCACCTTTCGCATGATCCCTTGATCAGCAGCCAGCCCTGCCCTCCTGTGCTGAGCCCTGGCATCTCCAGGAGCAGATCTGAGGTGCTGGCCCTGCTTGGGCGAGACCCTACATTCTCACAGGTACAGAGGCAGTTACCCTGATAAGAGCTGCGGGGTCGGGCATTTGTTTATGCCTCCCCTTCGTATATCTCAGGGTTTTCAATGGTACGTCACCAGCTGCGATCCCTCGAGGGGTGCTTTGGTGGGAGTAGACTTTGTTCTGTGATCAGCTCTGTGGCTGTCCCCTGGGGTGAGGAGCGGGATGAGAGTGAGCATGCTCAAAGCGTGCTGCCTGGAGGGAGAGGAGGGGAAGGCAGCCCATGGGGAGGGGAGGAAGGCTGGTGGGGCTCTGTTTGAAGTGAGCAAGGCAGATGGGTTTTCAAAACGTTGCTTGGCTGGGACTTGCTGCAGCAGGGACTGTCCCTGCTCCTCTGCCCCAGGGTGTGCTGGTGATGCATCCCTCTGCCCCCTGCAGAGTAAAGGCAGCCCAGGCGGTGGTACCTTGTCCCCCAGTGCTCCCCATGATGGTCTGCCCTCCTGCTTGCATGTTACCTAGGGAGGCAGCTGGAGCCCTCCYGAGCTGTCCCACATGGGCTGCTTCAGCTTGTCCTTCCAGCAAGGACAGACTCAGCCCCTGGTGCTTTTTGGAGCTGGCAGCAGGGCAGCCCTGCATCTAGTGATGGTGTGGGGCACCCCCCAACTTCACTCCAGCCCTGCGAGGGCAGCGCCAGTGTTGGCAAATGGGTCCCTGGGCCTCTTGGCTGCAGGACTGGTCTTGGGGCTACACTGGGRCAGGGGCACCAACCTCCAGCTTTTGCGGGGCTGTTGGGAGGTGAAGAAGCAGAGTATGGCAATGCTGGCTGTGCTGATGACTTGGTTTGAAATGAGGATACTGCATCTTTCAGGATTTCCCTTGTACTTTTGACCGTCTTCACTGTATACTCTCCAGTGACTTGTATTTTCAAGCTTGGTGTTGTAAGATGCATTATCATGATTCTTCTGTTACCCTTTTTTAAAGACAAAAAGCAACCTATTTTGAGAGCTCCTACATTAACCAGACTAATTTCTCTTCCCCATTGTCCCGTGCAGTGTCATTGCTTGTTGACTTGCTGGTTTCCTTTTTTTTGAGATACAAACTGAAGTATGAGGGTTTTTTTGAAACTATTTAAGAGATTGCAGAAAAATGTTTACCTGATCTGTGTATTCTGGTTTTTTCTTAACCTTTTTCTCCTGTCTCAGCCAATAGCGTTTACATTTGCAACTTACAAGTCCCTTCAAATGCAGTTTTCAACCATTCTGAAACCAGCAGGGTACACTAGATTTCTTAGTAGTTTTCTTAGCTGAAATCCCAGATGTTTTCCTTTTCTTTTTTTTCTTCAGTATAATTTACCAGAAAGAATTAACTGATGCATTTTTGTGTTGTCTTACCCTTCAGTAGTTATATTTTGTCTTTTCTGCACATCTGTCTACTAATAAAAATGTGAAATGAAAATATCCCTGTACTGTTACTTCCCAGTTAATTGAGCTGGTTTATTTGCATGGATTACTTAAAGCTTTGAGTGACAGCTATTCACAAATTGAGTGCTGCTCCAGTATTAATGTCTATACATATACATAAATGTCTATAAGCTTATTGGAAAAGAAAGCTGCTGTTTGACCAAGACTAAAGAACAAGCTGATTTAGAGAAGTACTTTGGCAAAAGGCCATGGGCTTTGCTGTTACATTTAGTCTTCCTAAGTTGGGGGGGGAAGACCAGTGGCAAGGTGGTTCATGGTCTTGTATGACTGCAGCAGGGATGCAAAGCTGCTGCTGCCAGGGGCTGGGGTGCTGCTGGTGGCTGGTTCCCTGGCAGGGCGGGAGCACAGCACTCCTGAAATGGTCAGACAAGGTGGGAGGGAGCTTGCTTGCTGGGGCAGGGGTTCTGACCTCATGTGAAAGGGTGGCAGAGGAATTGAGGTCATCACTGCCAGCCCTGCAGGGTGCTTGCTCTGCCTGGCCCATGCTGTTCCCTGCAAGCTTAAGACTGGAGAAGTTTGTTTTTGCAGTGCCTCACTGCTGCAGTCAAGCTGAAATCAGCAGGACAAGTGTACAGGAGCTGCACTTAACATCATTTGCAGCGCAGCAGCTGCTGAGTCAAATGTGGTGGTGGCTTGAGTGCTTTGGCTTCACAGCTGTGCTGCGAGAACAGTGATGGCATTTCAGAGCTGCATTCCCAGAGGAGTCTCCATGTTGGGGAATGGTACTGAGAGGGATGGTGCAGTCTGGGCCAGGCTTGCTGGTGTCTCCTGTCTGGCTCCTACAGCACCATGCTGCCCAGAGCTGCCAGTAGCTGCTGCATCCAGCAGAAGGTGTGGTACCAAAGGCAGGGCACACTCTCCAGCCTGCCCTGCACTGGGTAAACCTGGCTGCCACTTGTGCAGGTCATTTGTTCCCCCCCCCCCCTTTCTCTGAGTGCAGCTGTGCAACCTTGGCTCTACCATCAGACTGTGGAACAGGAAATTGCTGCAGAAGAGCCCTGCTGGAACCAACAGTGTAAGGAAATGGGAAAACATCCTGTTTAGTCTCAGCTGGAGAGGAGGGGAGCCTGCCTGTGGCTGACTACAGTGTGCTGCCTGTGGGTAGGACCCTGAGCAGTTGGAAAGGTGCTGGAGTTTCCTTTGCTGCCTTGTGCTGGGGAAGAGGAGGGTGCTGGAGGGAAACACAGCCCATCGCCTCCAGGCCTGGAAGCACTGCCCTGCCACTGCTGCGGACAGAAGTTATACAGCTGGGACAGCGGAGCAGTCCTTGTGAGGGAGTCTCCCTTGCAGCTGCTCTGCAACAACCCTAAGGCTCAGGGGGCTGCTGTGTGCTGGCACCAACTCTCATGTGTTGCCTTTTGCCACTTCCAACACAAGCAAGGACTGACCCACCCCTGTGGGGCAGCAGTGGATTTCTATAAAAAAGGAATGAAGTGGGTGAAGATGGCTTTAGGGGAAGTTTGTTCTTCAAAGAACAGCTCCTGTGAGGCAGCAGCTCTGGCTGCAGGTAAAGGAGGTGTCATTGCTGTAAGCCCTGTGGGCTCAGCTGCTGGTGCAGCCCCTGTACAAGCTGGCACTAAGGCCCCAGCCTGCAAACATTTTAGCCCTCCTTGACATTCAGGCCCCAAAGCCTGTGGCAGACAGCAGCTGCCAAGGGCTTGCAGCAGCTGCTGAAGTTTGACCAGTATCAAAACTTGAGCTGGGGCAGAGGAATGCCAGTGCAGTTCATGCTGTGCTGCTCAGAGGTAGGGGAGGGCTGGGTGACACACTGACCTCCTCCAAGCCAACTGGGTCTCACAGGACCTGGGAGCTGGTGAAAGTGTGACTCTAAGATAAAGAAAAGTGGTTCTCACRGTAGAAACAGATTTTTTTTTTCTTGTGGGTCTCAAAACAATTGGGAAGTGCAGAAAAGCCCCTCGCCTGCTGCGTGGACACATACAGCTTCACATTTACCCACCTCCTCTGCTGCGTGGGGCCAGGATGCTCAGGAGGATGAGCCTGGGCCAAGAGCCATCCCTCAGGAGCCCTCACCACTGACCTTCCTCCTGGTGGAGGCCATGGACCTCACAGGCAAAGCAAGGGAGGGCAGTGCTGCAGCTGTGCTCCCTCCTTACCCATCCCAGCTGCTCCACAGGGACTCGGACAGAGCACGATGCCAGAGGACACCAAAGGCAGAGACATGATGCTTATGGCAGGAGTCAGGGTGCTGCCCAGGATCCCATCCCCAGTGCAGGTGCCTGGGAGCTGTCAGCACAGAGGTGCACTCACCTTTGTCATGGTATTTYGTGGTATTCAGCATCCCCTGCAGACCCATCTGCTGCTCTTACCCCTCCCAGCTGAGCCTTTGTTGCAGGAGCAGGTGGAAAGGGACAGGCTGTAAAAACAAAACTGCTCCTGGAGCCCTTGAAAATGCAGACAAACACCAGTGATACGCTCAGACCTTTTATTAGGTGGAGGAAGGGCTAAAAAGAAATAAAACTCCTAAAACATTCACCGCACTGGTGCAGGACAGGAAGGACCAGGAGTTGCCTCCAGGGTCTTTGTTTTAAAAAAAGTGGGGAGGGACAGGTGAAGTTTCCATCCAGTAGCTCTGGCTTTCCCAGGCAGGGTGGCTCAGGGCAAAAAGAGGTACAAGACACAGCTTATACTTTTATTTAAGAAACCGCTACATAGTTTTTGCCTCTAATGATGCAAAGGAGGTTCCAGGACACACTGAGCCATCCAAAGTCTCTTGCTAGAGAAACAAAAACAAAACCAAAACAAAACAAAAAAATCACAAAAAAGAAAACCCTGTCTTTTTTTTTATTATTCAAAAATTGAAAAATAAAAAGGTGAGGTTGCAGCTCAGGGCCACAGTGACCAAACTGCCCATGAGAGTTCATCTTCCACAGCAAGAGGGAGGGGGGAGACAAAAGAAAGGGGAAGGCCCACAAAACATTTTTTTTCCTTTCTCTCCCTCCGGGGGGGGGAGGGGGCGGTCAGGCTTCCTTATTT
>JAYKAV010000083.1:3901-14602 GCA_035582835.1 Phoebastria nigripes | reverse complement strand
GGGGGGAGACAAAAGAAAGGGGAAGGCCCACAAATGATTCTTTTTTTTTTTTTTTTTTTTGGGGGGGGGAGGGGGCGGTCAGGCTTCCTTATTTGCCTGAATTTAGAACTGCATTAAATAAATGGGCTCCAGCTCCAAAAAAAGGGCGCAGTTTGTCTTTGACAGAGTTATAAAGCCCATAGAGCTTAAAAAAACAAGGAAGGATGCCCTGGTGCAGATGGGAAATGAATAATTAGTTTTCCTACAAAGAAAATAAAACAGGCTGCAAGATGCAGAAAACCACATTTAGGCTCTATTACATTTACAAATACATACATAAATATATTACATACAACAGCAACTCAAAGAGGAAGCGGGTGAGTCACACAGAGGGTGGATGGCTGGCTGCAGTTCTCCCCGCACAGACATTTGGCTGAGCAGTTACTTCTTCTCCTAATAATTCCAGGAATGGGCTTCGGCTTTTTTTTGTTTTCTCTTTTCGTTTGTTTTTTCTCCTCCTCTCCTTTCATTCTCTCCCCCCTCCCCGGTTTCGGATTTAGTTTGTCCAGTATGGAGAAGTGCCATAGGCGGTTTTGGTAGCCTGAGACTTTTGCTGCATGGTGCTGGGTTGGTTGCGTTGGCCAGATCCACCCTAGAAATCAGAAAGGAAGGAGACACGGGCATCAGCACTCCCAGGAAGACAAGCCCTGACACCCACCAACGTAGCGATGCTCTGCCCTGAACGGATCTGTTTCTGCTCTGCATCATCTCCGCATCTCGCAATCCAGGATGAACGGCCACAGAGACACCAAGTAGGAGCGTGGGGACGCACCATCCCACCGCCCCCCCACCCAAGACAGGTTCAAGCACAAGGAAAGAGAGGAGCAGGACTGGGACAGCAAAGGAGCACTCTCAAGGTGAACGGAGGCAGTGCACCAGCTAAGGATGTCACACATTCGGAGACATAAGTAATTTCCTATTTCTGGACTTTAAGGCAAAACACTGTTTTTTTCAGGGAACATTTATACTGAGGAAAGGAAACACATGGGCTGGTGAAACCAAATCAGAAATCGGAGCCAACATGCAACCTGCAAGGGGATGCTTGATTTTTCCCCCAGAGTTACAGTACAAGTGCTCACGTCCTGCTCTCCTGCCGCAGCCAGGGCACAGCAGTGCCTGACTTGGCTTCACACCTCACAGCCCATCTCTCCACACCCCACAACAGGACGGCCTCTTCACAGAACCGCAGGCTGGCAGGGACCTGTCAAGGTATCTTGTCCAAGCCCTCTGCTCAAGCAGGGTCACCTAGAGCCAGTTGCCCAGGACCATGTCCAGACAGCTCCAGGGATGGAGACTCCACAACCTCCCTGGGCAACCTGTGCCAGTGCTTGGTCACCATCCCAGTAAAAAAGTGTTTCCTGATGTTCAGAGGGAACCTCCTATATTTCACTTTGTGCCCATTGCCTCTGGTCCTGGACACCACTGAAAAGAGCCTGGCTCCATCCCCTTTACACCCTCCCTTCAGGTATTTATATACATAGATAAGACCCCCCTTGAGCCTTCTCTTCTCCAGGCTGAACTGTCCCAGCTCTCTCAGCCTTTCCTCGTAGGAGAGATGATCCAGTCCATCATCCTTGTGGCCCTTTGTTGGACTCTCCAGTATGTCCATGTCTGTTTCATACTGGGGAGCCCAGAACTAGACACACGACTCCAGATGTGGCCTCACCAGTGCTGAGTAGAGGTGAAGGATCAGCTCCCTCGACCTGCTGGTGATACTTTGCCTAACGCAGCCCAGGATACCGTTGGCCTTCTTTGTGGCAAGGGCATATTGTTGGCTCATGGTCAACTTGGTGTCCACCAGGACTCCCAGGGCCTTTTCTGCCAAGCTGCTTTCCAGTTGGGTGGCCCCCAGCATGTGCTGGTGCATGGGGTTGTTCCTCCCCAGGGGCAGGACTTTGCACTTCCCCTTGCCAAACTTCATGAGGTTCCCTCCCCAAGCTGGTCAACGGCATCGAGTCTGTCAGTCTGCAATCATTGTCAAGGCCCTTTCCCAATGAGCATAGCAAAAACCAGAAGGAAGCAAAAACCCCCAAGACCCTGCTGGGATGTGGGTGGGAGCAATCTGCCCTCAGGCACGCTGTAGAGGCAGAAGGGGCCGACTCACCTGCCCATCTTGCTGAAGATGGTGATGCAGCATCTGGGAATGAGGCTGCTGATGCGCAGGCAGGATATGGAGAAACGGGGCTGGAGCATAACCCGGGGCAGCACCAGGGTTCAGGGGCCCAGTCGATCCAAGAGCAGAGGGCAGGCTGAAAGGAGGTGGCGTGCCAGCGTGGAATCCCTGCTTGTCAAACGTCTGCACGGAAGGCGAGGAGGACAGCATCAGAGACTGGTGTGAGCCACCCCATGGCGACCAGACAAGAACAAGAGTGGCCCAAACACACATCACCTGAACCTTTCACCAACCTTTGACCAAGCCAAGTCACATCGAATACCTGTGAGCACTTCAGCAGATGAGTTTCAGCTCCTGTTCTCACCCATATTTCCGTACTAATGCCTCCGACATTTTATTTTATTTTTATTTCCACAGCTACTATGTTCCTTTTTTCCCTGACCTCTTTTTACTCAGTGGAACATGGGATGGCAGCAGCTGCCTGAAATCAGTCCTTCACACATTGCAGGGGCTCAGCCTGCAATTACTCATCCTACCCAAAAACACAAGAACTTGCAGTAAGATTTTCCTCCCTGTGGCCAAAGCTTGACCCCTAACGCTAAGCATGTAGCTGAGAGCTGGCTTCCTGCCTGTAAGCACGGATCACAGCCAGACACTGATTCCCCCGGCTCAGGGTGCAAGGAGGAGAAAACAGGAGCTGGACATAAGCCCACTGCACACCACAGCTTTTCAAAGCACTTTCTGCTTTCCCTGGGAAGCTGTACGCTGAGCAATGGCCACAGGACACCGTGGGACACGGACCCTCGGGTGTTAGAGGTGGGCATTACTGACTGGCCTCTCTGGTGAAAAGCAAATGGCCTCTTGACTCACCTGCTTTGGGGGCTATTTTGACTAAAAACATTAGCACCATCACATTTCATTTGCACCCAGGACACAGTTCATGTGGGGCAGAGGGTGAGACTCCACTCCAACAGCAAACAGAGCCAGCGTAAGAAATGTCATGGCCTGCTGACCCTGAGACCAACCGGCCTGGGAACAGGAGGGGAGCCATTGGCCTGGCCTCAGGCCATGAGGGAGGAGGGTCCAGCGTTGCTCACCTGAGTCTTGTTATAGACTGAGCCACTGATATCAGGCACACCTGTGTTACTTGAGGTCACAGAAACACCTGGAAACCAAAAAAAGCCACTGACAATGAGAAAGTCAACCACCACCCAGCTTGAGCCCCATGCTTTGCTCCTGGCAACTCCAGCAGCCTCAGTGGATGCACCTTCGTCTGCAGCCACTGCACCACATGCCCTGCTGCCGCTGCCGGCCAGCCCAGCAGGGTTCTCTGTGCTCTCAGACCCACAGCACCCCACACGGGAACAGAAGAAAGGGCTTGGTTCCTCGCTCCTGCTGCAAAGCGGGAAACCAGCCCACTGGGATAAATCACCCATGTCCACAACCCAGTGGTTACCACTTGGATTCAAATGCACTTCACCAGGCAGCAGCTGGCTGCACCGAACACTCATTTAAGCTCGCAAAAAGCCAGCTTTCCCCTAGGATTAGGGATGCATTTGGCTCTATTGCAGCATTCAAGAGCTTTCCAGTAGCGCACTGAGCRATGAGACTCTGCATCTGCTACACATCTGAGCCCTTGTCCTTTCACATCCTGCAGAAGGGTGAGGTCTGCAATGCTCCTCTGCCCTGAGAGAATTAATATCACTGATTCAGGCTGGCTTCCACCTGGACCAGCTGGTGCCACAACAGGCTCAGAAACACTCACTTACCAGCAAGGTGACTCTCAAACCAGCCACTTAGTCACAGTCTTATAAAGACTGGCTCTAATAATTTCACTTGGATCAGAATAAAACCAGCGGTTCCTTTGGCCAGTGAATCAGAGGACTGGACTCAGAGGGTTTGCACTGCCCTAAGGTTGTACCCTTCCTAGGACATTGCTCCTTCACAGAGGAGAGCGCGATCAGCTCTTGGCTGAAGACAGTTCAGCTGGTGTTTCAAATGTGCAGCAAATGCTTGGTATTTGCTTAAGCCCAAGGATGAACTAGTTAGTGCTAAGCAGTTCAGTATACATTTCTCAGGTCTAACCAGCATATGCAGAATAAAGCTTTCATATAAGCTGTATAAATTCTTCAGCCTTTACAGTCACAAAGGAAACATTTCCAGGCATGAAACAACACGATGAGTTACAGGGTGTATGGACAGCAGCTGAAACAACAGCCCAGAGATGTGTGAACTGCCCTGCTCGCCCCTAATACTCAGCTATCTCCGGTGCCTACCAAGAAATTCAAAATCTAGTCATCATTTGGCAGAGGACCATTTCAGCAGCAGCATCCAACTGCGTAGGCTTCAAAAACATGGCACTGCTGCAGGACCACTGTACTTCAGCAAAGAAAACTTTGGCAGAGGAAACAGCTCACCATTTCTCCCACGTATAATTGTGGACAAAGCTGCGCATCAGCCACACAAATCCATATGCAAAGTTCAGCCATGAGGTTTAGAAGGAACACTTGGGCCATTAAAAAAGCATTTTGTATACGGGAGATGGAGAAACAGCTTGGATCGTGACCCTGTTTAGAGCTGGCTGCTGTGTTGACTGCACAGCACTGGCAATACTGGGAGTTTGCCCTACTAAATCCCACTCGAGAGCAACCTCAAGTCTCATGTGTTACCTTTCCCAGGTCCAGTGCCAGCAGATTTGTTTTGTGCTTGAGATGACCCACTGTAGCCTCCTTTGCTGTAATCTCCAGCTGCCGTTCCCTGCGTTAAGTCATCATAGCCTGCCGGTGTGTACAAGACAAGGTGTTACAGTGTGCAAGCAGCTCTGCAGACGCTCATGTGAAAAGCGCAGTGGTAAGCATACCTGCTCCATAGCCGTGCTGCCCATAGCCACTCGCTTGCTGGAAAGGAGTCGATGCGGTGTTCAGGTTGACTCCATGCTGTTTAGCAGATGCTGGAGGTACCTGGACAAAGGAAGGGAACAAAAGGTGCTGTTAACTAGGGAACAGCACGCAAAACACAAGCTCCCTCTGCCATCTAGTGGGGAAGGCACCTCCACCTCAYGTGGGAAATTTAATCTGGAGTTGGGAGCACTGGGATGGCATGGGACATGGCACTCATGCTTCCAGCAGTAACTTGCTGTAGTGGATTTGTGCAAGCCCCAAGTTTTCTGCTAGAGTCAYCCCTCTGATTGCAGTGCAACCCTGTCTCAGAACAGGCTGCGTATTTCTTTCATACACTGAATGTAAACGGCAAATTCTTACCCACAAAGCCAAGAAGGAGCAACCACAGTGCTCTCCCTCCACAATCAAACGAAACATCAATTCCTGCCTGAGGCTGTTTCATAAAACACTGTCCTACAGGGCCTTAAAATAGACTCATCTACCCTTCTGCCTGGAGCATCACCTCTTCCCAAATAACCTTCTTCCTCCTGAGACTACCAGCACCGCTCTCTGACTTAATGGGGTCTCCTCCATCCTCGAAAGGATTTCCTAGCCACTCTCAGCTTGCTAACTCAGCTTTGGGTCTCCCCTTGACTCTCCAGAGACTGGTAATGGCTTTCAGGAACACTGAGTCCATGAGCCGCAGCTGTCTGCTATTTACAGTAACCTGCGCAGGATTCCATGAGTTCTGGCCTTTTAAATTTCCTGTTTTCTTGGGGAAGGGACTGCAGCTATTTTCTCATGCTTGCATGTTTTTGGAGATCCCTTGCAGACTGGGGAAGATGACTCTACTCTGTTCTCATGAGACCCCACCTGAGTACTGGATCCAGCTCTGGGGTCCCCACTACAAGAAAGATGTGGACCTGTTAAAGCGGGTCCAGACAAGGGCCACAAAAATGATCTGAGGGCTGAAACATCTCTCCTATGAAAAAAGGCTGAGAGAGTTGGGGTTGTTCAGCCTGGAGAAGAGAAGGCTCCAGGGAGACCCTATTGCAGCCTTTCAATACTTAAAGGGGGCTTATAAGAAAGATGGAGAAAAACTTACCAGGCCCTGCAGTGACAGGACAAAGAACAACAGTTTTAAACTGAAAGAGGGTAGGTTTAGATTGGACATAAGGAAGAAATTTTTTACGACAAGGGTGATGAAACACTGGAACCGGTTGCCCAGAGAAGTTGTGGGTGCCCCATTGTTGGAAGTGTTCAAGGTCAGGTTGTACGAGGCTTTGAGCAGCCTGATATAGTGAAAGATGTCCCTGCCCATGACAGGGGGGTTGGACTAGATGATCTTTGAAGGTCCCTTCCAACCCAAACCATTCTATGATTCCAAGGTGTAGAAGGTTTGGGCTGGAGAAAGCAAAACCAGAGAGGCACGAAGGGCGGGTTACAGTTCAGGCTGTCACACTTACAAACATGGTTGGCCCATACTGGAATGCACTGGGTACGCCAGGCACACCAGCATAGTAAGGTAACCCAGTGTAGCTGTACCCCGGGGGCAGGGTCGGATTGAGGAAGGGCTGCTGAGTTGTATGGTGAGTCTGTGTCTGGTTCTGCTGCGGCTGGGCGAGCGTGGTAGCAGGAGCAGGGGAGGCAGAATCCCCACGGCCAAATTTTGTTACATCACCTGTGAAAGAAATAACTGATCAGAAAAGCTATCAAAGCTACTCCAAAAGCGGAGGACTCAAAGGATTCAAATCCTCTGAATACAAGTAGACAACTACAGAAGAGAGCACATCCTACACTTGAAAGGCTGCAGTTGTTCATGGGAAGCGCTCTCCCGGTCTCTGTTCCTGACGGCCACAGGAACATTGCCTGTTCATGGCACAGAATTCTGTGCCATGGCTAATCCATTGATAAAATGGAGATACCAGTACTTACCTATCTCACACAGTCTGAGCAGATTCATTACTATCAGATCATTGCAATAAAACATGCTAAAAGCAGAAGTATGGTAAATAGCCAAAGAGCAAATGGTTGTTGGGTTAAAGTGTGACTTTCCTGGAGGTTAACCTGATTAGCTAAGCTTCATGGGCTGAAAGCAAGTTAGGATTTACAGGCAGCGATGGGCATATTTTTGTCAATGTCTGTTTATTTGTCAAGCATGACTAGTTAGATGTCCGGTTCCTCACACCACCAAAGTTCTGAAGACAGTAGCTGAAGGCCAGGAAAGCAAGGCTTGCATCGTGGGCCACCTTATTGAAGAAGTAGGAAGGGAAATTAGGTTATTAACCCAAAAGCAGCCTCCCGAGAGAAGTGATTATGAAGCAGAAAACTCCCGAACACTTGCATTTTCTGGCAGCCTACAGAGCAGTGTGTTCACGTGTTTTTTAGGGAGGTGACATAGATCAATCACATCTATCTCCTTCCCAACCAGTATTCCTTTTTGTTGGTTACCAAGAAGTATGACAACATTTAATACCATCATTATAGGAATTACAACGCCTATGGCTACAGTTTTAAGCTGTAATCAGATGGCAGTGAATGAAAACTACTGGCTGAAAATCCTAGATGGCATTAACGTCATCTTTGCACAATGATAACTGAAGAGCAAGAGCAGGAATGAGGAAGGGCTTCTTCAACCACGCTTTTGGGAATGAAGTCCATTAGATTTGGGGAGGATGAGGGAGAGCCTGCTAGATGCAGTTCCTGCTGGGAACATACAAGTGCTAAAATAGCAGTAATAAACTATGGGGAGCTGCTGGGGGGGTCTATTCCAGTGCCAAAAAAGGAAAGCAAGCCAGTTGAATTTCGAGAAGAATGATTAAGCTATGAAATATTTTTCAAGCACCTGTATGTGCTCAGGAAGGGCACTAGATGACACTGCTGTTTACATTCGTAACAATTTTGCACTTATTCTCAAAGGCTATCCAACTTAGTACCAGAAGAAGTCACATATGAGTTACTGACCAAAACCATGAAGAAACATCAATGTCAGGGTTGAGAGGGAGATGCTCGCTTTTGTTTTACTAGTTTGGACTGATGGGTTTAACTGTTCACAGAAAGCAAAAACAATTGCTCTTTCAGCAACGGCAGGATGACCTGCATTTAGAAACCAGCACATCTCACTTACCATCCTTGTCTTTAAATAGCACTCACCTGAGTATGGGTTGTTAGCAAGGCTCCCATCTCTGCCTGTCAAGGTTGCAGGAGCAGGGAATGTAATTCCGTAGTAATCCTTGGAAAGAGACAACATCGTTTATTAATAGTTGAAACATAACAGAGCTGGACACCTCTTATGGACCCCATATTATACACATAAGAAAATTTAAAAAGGAAGAACTAAAGGAAGTTTGGGCAGAAGCTGACTTTATCACTTACAGCAGAGCTGAAGATTTACCTGGATCCTCAACTTTAAAATAAACCTACTTTATAGACATTTTTAATATTATATACAAATACTTCATCTCTTAACGGTAAGTTAAGGGCAACGACTAAATGCTTTCCTCTCCCAACCCTCAGCTCTGAGCTGTCATCTTCCAGCAAGACTGTGCCTGGAAGAGCAACAAACCATCGGGGGCCAAAGACCTGGGGTCAGGCCAGGACCGTAATCACCATGTGGATGTAGTCTAAAGGTTTTGCCCTTGTACCATGCCCTGTTTTATAGAAGTGGAAACGTCAGCTAGGAAAACAGCACAAACATTAAAAAAAAAAAAGAGAAAAAGAGTTACTACTGGATGACTGGAAAATTTATTTAAACTACGTTACAGGAGACCTCAGATCAGTAGTCTCCAAAGTGGGGTGCGCAAGACAATCCATTAGGGTACATGAAGAATATGTTTTTGATACCATTAATAAATAAAATCTTAAAAATTTAAAGACAGTGTTTGTTTAACCTTTCTCTCATCCTTTTTTAGTTTTTATTTTTGTGTTTGTTTTATAACATACATATTAGTACAGTAGTGTATGTATATAACTTAGAAATAAAAATATATTGGGGGTGAGTGCTCACTAATTTTTTACTGATGGGGTGTGTGATCAAAAAAGGTGGAGACCACTGCCTTAGATCATTCTTCTAGGTCCTCTACAGGAAGGTAAGACAGTCCTCACCCTAGAAAGCTTGCACTSTGAGATGACAGGACATGCCAGCAAAACCAAAGCAGCATTTTGTCTTCAGTTTGGGAGAAAAAGAGAAAAGTTCGCCCTTCCCTCTCTGGGTGAACTCCACAGGTGGAGCTGCTACTCCACTAAGCATTTTTCTTCCTAATTCTCATGGTTTACTCGCACCACCTCCAATCCATCAAGAATTAATGCTTTAACCGCTAACGTATCCATTTCCACACATTCTCCAACACTGGAAAAACATCCTCCTTCTTCACACCTCTCTCTACAAATTCCCCAGCACCTCAAATGCTTTCTCAGAGTTGACAGCACCTTCCACCTTGCTGCATTTCTGTGCATCACCCCCCTGTTTCCCACACCCAATCCTCCATCACTGAACATGAAATAATCCTGCAAAGATTTAGTACTGCAGGTGCTTTCTGTAACTTGAAACGGTGCCATATTTCATCATCCTTTCCTTCCCAGGTAATCCCACCTTACCAACTCTGGCATGACTCACTTAACAAAACACAACCAAATTCACATTAAAAGCCTTAGCAGTTTACTCAAAAGCAGCGCTCCTGTCTCCTTCCGAGGAAAATGCCACAAAAAGCAGATTTGAAGAAGAGATCTGAACAGGATTCGGTGGATATGGAACTGACACACTAGCATTTTCCCCTACGTAACTGGACAAAATATAACCAAATCCTCATGAGAACAGGATCTAAGGATTGCAGTTATTCCCACTGCCTCTCAGGTCGTGGAAACCACATCAGCACTGCGTATCCCTATCCCACACACCTGTGCATACACACATTCAAAACAAAAAATCATTAGAAAACAYGAGTGCAAGCCAGTTATCTTTGCACTTCATGCCCACTCATAGGAAAACATCAGAAGAGATACTCTGCTCTTCAAACAACACAGGTTGGTTGAAGTCCTGACCTACAGAAGGCATGCAGGAGAAGGTGCCTATAGTCAAAACTGAAATATCAGGAATAGACTCAAAAAGTGAGACAGAAAAGGACTGAAAAATGATAAACGATCTGACATAATAGATTTAAGCTCCACCAAGCAGCTCGCTAGGTACCACGCACACCAGCTAAGGCATTTGTAAGATTTCTGCTACAGAGGCAGCCTGCAACAGGCTAACAAAAAAGATAGCATATCCCAATGCGATACACGCACACACAAAAAACAAAACACAGTGAGAATTTACAGCATCAACCTACATATTAATTAATTGAATTAAATTAAAAAAGAACCCCCTCCCAAACCTCAGAAGAAACCCCCATTCTTGCCATATCAGCAGCCACCAGTACCTCTTGCTGCTGGAAGCTTCCCAGGAAGCAGTGACAACTTGCACTTGGGACTCTGCCCACTTTCGCTTTCTAGATGTAAGCGGACCAGCACGTCAAAGACAAATATTCCCACCCGTTTCTGCCACCTAATGTTGCCTAATTTCTACAACAAATTCAAAACTCAATAAAAACCCCAAAACATAGAAATCACAGTCGTTGCACAGTTGATGAAAAATCCTTCAAGACATTTATGCATTTATTTCTAAATATCAAC